>CM076460.1:27414727-27717104 GCA_038419695.1 Scomberomorus guttatus | reverse complement strand
AGTCCTCATTGCTAAAACTGTATACTTAAAGGGGACGTATCCTGCACATTTCTAGGTCTATATTTTTAATTCTGGGGCTCTGCTGGAATATCTTTGCATGCTTTACAGTTCAAAAAACTCTTATTTATCTTATATACTGGCCCTTTATGCAGCCCCTCAGTTCAGCGTCTGTCTTAAACAGGCCGTTTTAGCTCATCTCTTTAAGGCCCCCCTCCTGATGAGCCCACTCTGTTCTGATTGGCCAGCTTCAGGAAGCTGGTTCCGGTGGCTACGTAAACAAACTATAGTAGCAGGATTTCACTTCTTTTTTGTGTGACAAAGGGGTGTGGGGGGTAGTGTGACCCTCAGTGTGTGTTGTTACTGGTAAAGCTGAGGAAGCAGAAGAAAATTGCACAAATGTGTGTAGCAGTTTTCATTGAGTTTGAGGCCACAGTCTGCGTGTATTCAGCACCTGATTTACTGAGACAAATAGCTCATTATACAGTCAGCTCCTGGACTGCACCAGAGACACCTCTCCAAGACACACACTGCAAGTGAAAGAGAGCTCATAGACGCTGTCAGCAGTGGGATTTCTCAATGAGATAACCAACCTCAGGATTAAAAAAATATATATATTAGTGATCTTGATTGATTTGATTGTGGTTCAACTCCACCTAGGAGGCAATTAATGGAACTTGATGATGATATAATAAGACAAATCAAAGATTAAGTACACACAAGGCACTGCAACCGGTGGAGAGAGAGAGCTGGAGCAGTAGCAGCTCAGAGTGCAGCAGGTGGAGGTGGAGATGGTGCTGATACACAAAATAAAGAAAGTTTAGTTGTTTAGTTAGTTTAGCCTGCAGTGATTTTACAGTTTATTGATGCTCAAATTCAAATTTAAGTTTGACAACCACAAACCAAAACTACCCATCTGTTTGTTATATTAAAATCATATATTATGCTCATTAATAATAACCTACTTCATTCATTCGTATTCGCGTTCTTAATAATTGAGTTTTAGTTATATACTCATTCTTTTCCCAACCACAGCTGCGTGACCTTAGTAAACTGCAGCTGAATACATAATCAACCGCTGTTAACATGTCTCCTCCTATTTTCTTGCACAATTCTCCCTTAAATGCACACACAATGAGGAGAGCGACACACTGTGCAGACACAAATGACACAAAAAATGCCTGGTGTGTCTGATTGATGTACATGCACGTGTGTTTGGGGCAGAATGTGTCCATCTGGCCCTTTGTGTCCCAAGAATTAATGTCTGATAAATTAAGTTTCATAGCTAATATCTTTAACTTGCCTACTTGCCTACAACATCAGAGTGTTTTCAGCGGCCTAACTGCTGTGCAAGTGTCAAGAAATCTGATCAAGTCATGGCAGATGTTTTTGTGTGATACCAACATATTTCTTTTAAATTGCGAAATATGTTTCTTGGTTTATTGGATGAGATTTTTTGCAGTGGCATAGCAGGAATTGCCACATGACTTATTTTGGTGTGTGTCTGATTAAATTGGATCAGCAGTAACAGCAACTCTTTCACATGAGTGAATAATAAAGACAGAAGTGGACATGACACTAAACAGTTCAACAAGTGCAGAGGCTTCAGATACATTCCTCAGATCTGGCTGCATTATTCATAAATATCTCCCGCATTCTGTCGGCATTTTCATTTGTGTGAGCAGCAGCCACATGCAGTACAGTAACACACTGCAGCAGGATCCTTTCACCCCCTTCCTTTTCAAATTCAATTACCCTCCTTGGGGAGCAGAATTAGCTTTTTCTTTTTTGGAGGGGGGGGGGTGATGATTGCGATGAAGTTCTTACTGGCGTCACTTCATCATCAGCAGTTTCATTGCTGTTTCTGATTAGCTGGCTTAATGGGTTCACACGTCATTATGTTCAATCATTGTGGGAGTCCCCATCGCTCTCGGCTGAATTATGCAGCCAACCCCTCGGCTGAGGAGGGCAAAACGCTGCCTGCCTGTGCTGAAAGAACAGACAAAGAGCTCTGTGGAGGCCATGAAACCGCACACGTGCTGTATGATGTGTGCACCTGAGCATGCACACTTTGCACACAAGCTGAGCCCAGACTGAGACAGAGACAGCCGGTCCTTGCTGTTGTGCCTGCTAAATCTGTACCTGCAAAGCCATCAGGATTCTCTCCAACTGTTGTGATGTATTCGTATAAGACTATCTGGATGTTGAATACAAAGATAAAGACACAAAAACTCACATAACATATCCATTTATATTTTATATACTTCATACTTTGAAATACAGCACTTTAAAACACTGACAGCAGAGATTCACTCTCAGGTGGGGAGATATTATCCTCACTATAATGATAAAAACATCAAGACAAAAAACAAACAAACAAAAAAAAAGAACCAAAACTTTCACTTTCATTCATTCTTGAAACATAACTCATTTTATTTTTTGGCTCAGTTTCAAGGAAGCATTACTTTTCACTGGGGCACTTCATCTCACATTACACATAAAAAAGTAATAAATAAAAAGTATGCATCTAATAGTATCAGAGTAGAACATTTGAGCCAACCCTGTCTCCTTGAAATTAAGTTCACATGCATCAAAAAACAGTCAGTACAGCAGCGTTCCAACAGTCAAGTTTGCTCAAATGACACAAGGAGAAAATTTGCAAATGACACAAATTTGCTTCACTTTCTGTCTGAAAACATTTTAATAACTTAATAATCTCACTTCCCATCGAGCGCCATCTTCAGGTCAAAATTTAAAATTCTTCCAATACTTTGTTTTATGAGCAAAATGAATGGTATTCCTATCAACCGCTAATTACTGCTAATTAAGTTAGTATATTTACGTAAGAGGTTGAACATGGTATAAAAAAAACATCTTCAGAATGTTAGCAATTGTCACTGTGAGCATGTTTGCATGCTGATGCATGAAGTGCAGCCTCTCAGAGCCGCTAGCATGGCTGTGGACTCAGATGTCAACTTGGGCAAACGTTTCTTTACTGCAGTACCCATGAGCCTTAGCAACCGTTGCTTCAGAGAAGCAAAGAGGCACAAATCAGCGCTGTAGCAAATCCAGAACACTTCATTGTTGCAGTTGGGAACAAAACAGTGTATCTAGCTGCTGAATTCATCCAGAATGGACCCAGAACCTGAAAATCAATTGTTTTTAAACTACTATGTGTTTAATCAGGTTTCTACATAATGCAATCTTTAGCTTCAGCATCATATATTTAAGCTCTTGGATATATCTTACTGAAACACACCTTGCCTAAGTAACATCTCTCCCTTAGGTTTCCATGTCCACAGGCTTGTACCTTTAACTTTTTATCAAAGAAACAGATATTTTCCAACACTGTTGCTCCTTTCTCTTGCTCTTTGTGTCCTGATAATTGATGATTCAGGAGAGTTTCATGTCCATCCAATCCTTGAAGTGTTGAAAATGAGTGGAGAAAATGAACAGGACTTTACTTCTGGACCCCTGGGACGGCTGATATAACTCCTTCTACTTTGCAGCTCTATTATACCACGTTCAAGAATCTTGCTCTAATTGGTTGGCATGTGTCCATTATTTTCTTGTTAGAGACAGTAAAGCTGGACACCACTGATGCAAGTCCTTTTTAACTAAGTATATTTAATAGGTTCAGTTTAGTAACACAAACAGCAGGCATTAAGGTACATGAAGTATATATTTAAAAGTAAGAGAGTATTTGGCAGTTTGTTGGCATTGTGGTGAGATTACGCAGAGACAAAAAACACATGGAAGATGACTCTTATCAAGTGTTCAAACCATTTAAAGCCTTTTGAGGAAACATCTGAATATCAGCGTTATTCCACAATTCATTGGAGGTTCGTTGAATACAAAATGTCAACGTCAGTCACCTTAGTCTTTGGGTTGTTTCTTGTGATTTGTTCTCACTACAGTCTCTCCTAATCAACCACCCAAAAACATACAATTGACCTAGTTACAACCGCAAGAATTGAAAATACTCATCGCTCTGTATACATTTCTATGTACAGGCAGAAGCTTGTGCAGTCGCTGCAGCTGAAAGTGCATGTGAGGGCCGCGCTTTAAGATGGAGGTGCTGAGCAGGGATGGAAATGCATGAAATTATCCTGAGCCATGTGGAGAACTGACTCAACTGTGGATAATCAAAAGGAATCAAAATGTAAATTCAAATCGAGTCCACATTTAGATTTTTTTTTTTTTCTGTTTCCAGAGTTTCCTGACAGGAAGCATTTTACTAAAACTGCAGAGCAGTACGTCAATTTATACTCTGCAATAAAGCACGCAGTTAAGAGCCTGAATATAAATATACCTGCCTCTTAAGATACTACCACACTACAGGTCTCGTCAGTGTTACTGCTTCAATAAAATGGAAATATGTGAAGACGTGCAAAGCGAGTGGAGGACCCACTCATTCTGAGAACAAAATCTCTCTGACAGAGGAATGTGGATAGTTTTTTCTCCCACCTCTCTGTGCCAAAGGAGTGTCTTCATTTGACTGAGAGTGGTAGCCTTGTATCAAGGTTCCCCGCAGCACCATCCTTCAGATCTCAATTTTCAAGATTTGTGAGCCAGAAAGTGAGAGAGGGAGAGAAGATAATCAGAACGAGAGATGCAGTGAGACAGAGAGGGAGAAATAGAGGATGATGGAAATGAAAAAAGAGGGACATGCAAGAGAGTATTGTAATTATATCAGGTAGGGTCTGTAATAGAGTATACTTGCTGATAATTTGGAGGGCACAGAGAGAGGAGAGAAGATCAAGAAAAAAATAGAAGAAAATGTCCACACGGTGAGAAAACTAGTGGTCAAAAATTCTGTTTTGAAATTAATTTGCTGGGAGCTTGAATTCAGTGTATTTTCAAGGTTTCCTTCGTATTTTGTCTTCATTCCTGCATTGATTTTGAAGGCCTTTGTTTCTTTCATTCACACACACAAACAAAGTGAGAGAAATAGACAGAGGGAAGCATAAATTTCATAAAGTTTTCATCACATACTCGAAAAAGTTTAGATGCCAGAAAATAAACACCTCCATGAACACCTGAAAAATAACAAAGTCATATTGGTCCAGTTGTTATTTCAAGGGACACGTTACTCTAATGTTACATTAAAGAGAAGTATTTAATGGATTTTTTAAACCTATACAGCAAATATTAGGTAATTTCACCTTTCAGCCTTTAAACATAATATATCATACACAAACACAGGCAGTGGAAGGCTCATGAGAGGAAATAGAGGCAGAAACAGTATAGTAACTATGACGTTGATGTATGATTTTATGGCCAGTGGGAATCAAGAGAATGACAGCCTGAGTGGCTGATTTACTAGCACGGTGCCTGACTCCTGGGTGACTCATACTACATTTGTTTATGGTTGGAGGTGGGAAGTTGAAAGTGAGGAACATATCAAATCTCTGTGCATTCAAGCTACCACGTTGGAAAACACATGGTAAAAACCAGTGGTGTAGTGGTGCTTGGGTAAGTGGGTATACTCTTAATTAATTAATTAATTTTTTTTTTTTTAAAGCAGCCCGTCCAGCAAAGGATAAACGCCCTGTGTTATAAACAGTGACACGTAAGACTACTCTTACATATTTAGTTCACCCAAAAATGGACCAGCTGTATTTGCACATTTTCACTTGACTTCAGGGAGTAAGGATCATTATGATATTAACATTAAAGAAGAGGAAGAAGAGGTGCAGATTACACAATCAATACACAATCAATACTGGCCCAAAGACTATAGGGTGAGACAACTACATAATTGTGCATTTTGAGTGAACTATTCCTTATTCCTTACTGTAGACCATCCACACATGAAAATTGGGCAACTATTCTCTCAGCTTGTAAGTAGTTTATGGGCCAGTAGTTTCTTTTGTAAACTGTCTCTTGGAACAGCTGATTTGCAGCAAATAGTGTAGGCCAGAGTGTGTCATCGTTATAAAATTACATTATTTGTCAAAGGGGCAGTTTGCAAATATTACTGGTCCTACAAAGGCCTAATGCATGAATATAAGATACACGATGTGGCTGTATGTCTGTGGCTGTCTGCCTGGACTGTCCGTAGCCTATTTCAGAGCCAGATAGCTGGACTGTCTCTCATGATTTGGCCATTGCAGGACACTACTGAATGATACGCATCAGAGGGGATTTAGAAGTGGGTATACGCAATGCAGACTGAAAAATAAGTAGTTATATGCTGTATACCTGCGTATACCCTGCACTACACCACTGGTAAGAAAAAAAAAATATATATATTCCAATTAATTAAAAAAAATATAAGTATAATAATTATTTTTAAAATAATCCGGGTTGAAGACTGGAATCCTGTGTGTTTGCCAAATGCACCATTAGTTTTGGTCTTTTTTCATCTACATTGCCTCATTCGGGGACAAGGAGCAAGTTCAGTCTGGGTTTGGGAGGATCCTAAAATTAAATATAAAACTCAGCTACAATGTCTTTTATCTATTTCCCTTTAATGGTGCTGAAATATTCAACTGCAGCCTCTCTGTTTGTCTCTGTCCATGGTGCTGAAACATTAAACTGCAATCTTTCTTCATGATGCTGCAACCATCCTGTGCGTCACTCTCCATGGTTCTGAAACATTCATACCCAAGGCCTTTCTCAATATGTGCTCTTCTCTGCATTTGTTCTCTAATGGACTTCACCAGTCTCGGCCCCTGGACTGTCACAATTCAAAGTCAGCATTTAGCCAAGTATGGTCCAAATACTTGGAAGTCTTCCTGCTCTACCCATTTTATCAAGGATACTTTGGGAGCTGATGTCTGAGGACTTGGGGTAAACAAGCATCCCAGCACACATTTGTACCAACCAGTGGCGATAGCAGTTATAATTTTCATCCTACAGCTTATTGTGTCACTGAATAAATATTTATTTGGTGAGAAATAAACCCTTTGGACTGTTTTAAACATCAGATATAACTTTTGTATGATAAACATAAGTCTCAGAGTCAAAATCTATTTGTTAATGCCAAATTAATTTGTCTGAAGGTAAAGAAAAGGTTCATATTTTTAATTGGACAGTTAGCATTGGACCATAGCGCTGTCTTGGCTCTGTACAGATAATACCACACTTTATATACCCGAAATGAAAACAGCGACAGTGTAATGTATGATATTATATTTCACCTGTTGTTTATACAAATATATATACATTACCATGAGTATAGGAAGTGTATCTGCTGACCACATCTTGTTGCAGTGTAATCACCAGAGCCTGGCTGAGCAGATGATGTCAGCAAGAATACGGTTGCTACAATTGCAAATTGAGTGTGTTCTCTTGGCGGCTCAGTCAATGTGGCGTATCTTCTGCTGTGCAGAGGATTGTGGGTAAGAATAGCCAGAAAAACATGCTGGCTTGCATACTGCAAAATGCGACCGGATGTAGTAGGACATCCTGGTACTGTACTTCTGGCATACTGTATTTGACATAATATGTATTGGGACATACTAAATCTTTTTTCTGGCATATTAAATAGTATAGTAGTATGGGTATTAGAACGCACCTCCAGTTTCTATTGTGTCTCTCTCCATGGTGCTGAAACAGTTAAACCAACTTACTCTGACTACCTCTGTCTCTCTCTTGCTGCTTGTTTCTATTAGTTTCAGCTGCACATAATTCATACACAGTCACAGGCAGACTGACTGGGTAACTGTGCTGACTAAATGGCTCGGTCACTCTGACTGTCAGGCTGTTTGTTTGCTAACATGGTAAGTGACTGACTGTCTTGCTGGAGGTTTGATTTATTTGGCAGCAACTGTAGTATTTGTAGAAAAAGAATATAGCATGTATATACAGTATATTACCTCATGTTATCATATTTCCCTTGTTTTTTTATTTGATTGATTCTCTAAACCATTAAGCAGTGATTTGTGTTTGATGGGTTTCATGGTTTGTTTTGTGTCTCCAGTGATGTATAACCCTGTACATTTACGGTCTGTTCTGCCCAGCTCTATTTTTCGCTTGTTTTCAAATTCTGCCCGCTAAATAAAGACTAATTTCTTTCAACTTCTGTGCCGTTAGAGCATGTTGAAGTGTTGTTATAAAGAGAGACTGGGAGGTAGGAGAACAACACAATAACACTGCAGTGTCTCTCATTTTCACATCAAATGGTAACACATTACACAAAACCACATACACATTCAGCTATGGGCCCCGAGGCTCCACAGCTTCTATACATGCATGCATGTGCTCACATTATACTGTTATCACTGTGAACAATGTCACCATAATTACATTTGAACATGAATTTAGGGAGAGAATTGACACGTCACACATGTAGGCATGTGGCTGCCCACTCACTATCGAATATTTTCCACTTCCCTTGGAATTCAAATCATGTTTGTGATGTCTTCTTGTAGCATTTTATTTCTGTTTCCATCTCTGAGCTCTTTCTTGTTTTTAGGACAACTTTGAAAGACGTTCTTTCTTTTTTCCTGCTATGACCTGCAAGTGTGCTTGAATAACTTGCATGTGTATGTTTGTGTCCTGTTTTATTTTGTATGTCTTTGTAATGTCTTTGCATGCTGGTGTGGGCAAAGTACTTTAGTGTTTGTGTGTGCATACCTTGTGGATGTGTGTGTTTGTGCATTCCCCCGTGAGTGTGTGTGTGTGTGTGTTTATACGTGCCACAACCAGAGGCAGTGGTGGGAGGTTAGAGGTTAGATGCAACCGGCTTTTCAAACCCCAGGGATCAACTTCGACAACAACAACAACCCCCCGTCTGTCTAACCCAATTCAAGCCTCCAGCCCAGACAGTGCCAAGCTCAGGGATCACTGGGCTTGGGAAAGACACACACATGAACACAAGTACACACTTCCTCGAGCTACAGCTGTACACCACATCCCAGAGTAATACCTCACTACTACCCAAGCAGCACTAGCACACTCCAACGACCCTCTACCTGAGAGCAGAGGGTTTTCAGGTGTTAACACAACCTTCAGCAGCCATGTTGGAGGCCCTGAACTCCTGAGAAGCAGTAATTATGAGATGGTATTGATTTCAAACGTACACTGTTCATAAGTCTGGTAGCACATGGCTTGATTCATGGTTTGCATTTTTTTTTCTTCAGTTTTTTTCTGCATTCAAATTAAAGGATTGGTTCACAATTTTTCAAGTCTGTCTTAAGGTGCCTAAATTGACATGGAAGTAGGTTTTGCTTGCTGTAATCATTCCTCCTGTTCATACTGGCCAATATACATGTGGATGTTGCATCCGGTCTTAATATGTTAAGAGATTCCTTCATTACGCACTTTTAACATAAGTGATGGGGGACAATATCTATCTATCTTCTTTCATGCAAAAATATATTTAAAAGTTTATCTGAAGCTTCATCTGTTCAAATGAGTCAAACCAAGTAGATATATTTCCAAGTTATAGTCTTTTTAGTGCCAAATTTCCTCTTTTTGTTATGATCCTTCAACTGCAGCTGAACAGGAAAACACTGTCCCTCAAGACACAATGAAGGATTTTTTGCTAAAAAGACTGTAACTGTGGAAGATATCCACTTGATTTGAGTAACTCAGACGACTGGAGCCTCATATTATCTTCAGATAAACTTTTAAATACATTTTTTCTCAAAACGATGACTTTTACTGGGTCATCTTCTGGTAATCTTTCCATCCTTTTCTGTTTTTCTTTACACTTCAGACCCTCGAGATAACCATCTGTATATAGTGTGAATGATTTATGTATTCATATATTATACATACAGTTAATTTACAGTTAAGTCTGTTTAATACTGAATGACGTACATGACTTGCACTAATGTACATTCTACATTAAAGTATATTACTGTCACTGAGTTAACATTGTAGTTCTGTCTTTAGCTGCTCTTCTCAGTTTCTAGGTTTCTGATTTACAATTGCAAAAATAGCTGTAATACAATGTAATGTAATGTAACAATTTATTGAACATCAGTTTGACAATTTTATTTATTTTGCATATATATAAATATACATACATTACGATATATTACATTACATACATTAAAATATATTGTGGATTTGATTTTAGTCATATTGGCCAGATTCGTTAACAGGAACTCTTTTTTTTGTTTTGTTTATAAGAGCAAGAACACAGGCGACATCTTTTTTCTGATTTAAGTTTTGGATTTTGTTGTATTTTGCAAGTTTGAATAGATTTTGACGTTTGCTCTAATTAACACTGGAGCCTCTTGGGGCCAACAGCAGGTCTTCAGTCTTTTAGTCGTGTTTACAAATTCACAGTCCTCCACAAGTCCTTCATGATGGTGCCACACATGACCAGTACATCCACAAAGTCAGTTGCAAAGTCTCAGCTGGTTTCAAAAAACAGATTAGGACCAAACAGATGTAAAAATGGTAAAACTTGTTATTTCTTATAATATTTGTTCGAGCATTTTTGTGCTTTTTTTTGCCCGTGTTGATTCATTGTCTGACATTAGCTGCAGCACCATGGTAAGTTTACATGTATGTTATGCTTTTAGAACTCAGCTGAAAATGGATAATATATATAATAATAATATAATAATATATTGTATTCGCCAGAATAAAAACACTGTGGTTCACCCCAAGGACACTCAAAGGTAGTCTGCACACATACCTGCAAAAAATAACACACCAATCATGGCTATAACATGCTCTATCACGATGTGGCGTGGCTGAGTGAGCGGAGCCACCAGAGGCTTTCTCTGAGGCTTCCTCTGCTGTTTTACAACTGTAGTCAAATGACAGCTGTTCAAAGTTTTTTTGTAATGTAATTTCTGCTCCAGTTGGTACACTGTGCAGAGTGAGTGGTACGGGGCGGATTTTAGGAAGGGTTAGAAGCAGCTCTAAGCCCCTGGAGGTGTGTGATGACATCAGACTTGATGACTTCAGTCAGTTTGGCCTCCATTTAGCACAGTACAGTACCTTTGTATAAGAATATCAGGGGTCAGTTTACTATTACAGTTTACTGTTACTGTTACATTTTTGCACATATGGGTCAGTTTAGGAGTGTGACTGGTTCAGATGATTGGTTATTGGCCACAGTGAAAAACACAACGTGGTGTGAAAAGAGCTTCTAATTTATTCATTAACCTATGAATGAATTTCTATTTTTTTCCATAGTTTTCCATTTCCTTTAGTTTTTGAGACTGTCCTCGCCAGATTAACAGCAGCAATGGGCGTGTGTTCACACACCTAAATAACCTAATGTTTACATTTTCATACATTTTGACAATCACACATCTTATGGCTCTGAAAGTAGTGGCCGCTGTCTCTCAGAAGCAAAGACATAAGTAACATTTTCATTTGGATGCCCATCAGCTTCCACAGTGTGGTTGCTAGTCTTCTTGAGGTCCACCATGAAATAAATGACAAAACTTTCAAAATTACAACAAATTGGTTAACACTTTCTTTTTGATGATGTACAACTGAATGATGGACATTTACATTTCACTAATGTAATGTTTCCCCAAAAAACACAAAATTATAGATAATACCTGAAAATATTCTACTTTACCTGTAGCTGTATATTTTACTTTTATGTAAACATTTGATCAACAAAAGTGACTCCTTAAAAAAACAGGTGCAAACCACTGGTGTTAACACCGGGTAAGTCCATACAGTGTTTCTCTCTGGCAGAAAAGCACTGGCTGGGCACTGGGGAGTGCTGGGATGAAGCACTTGTGCGGTGAGAGAATCAAAAAGTTGTGTCATACTGGAATTTCTGTTATGACCCATTAAACATATATATTAAATTTAGAACGTTTTGTGTGTTGTTCTTGCATAGTGTCGCAGTGCAGGCCCATGCCCTCTAGAGAGTAACGACCACGGATGACTACGTACACTGGACCCCAGCCAACAGCTTAATCCTTTGGCTGACTGGTTAGCGCAGCCGTCTGTGTTCTGGGAGAACGCGGTTTGAGACCCGGTGTGGGAACCCTCCTTTGCTACACATAGATTTAATGATATTTTTCTCACTTAAAGCACCCAATGACCACTTAGTATAACTTACAATCACATTATAAAGCATTATAACAGTGATTATAATGCATTATAACAGTGATTATAATGCATTATACAATTATAATTTATTACAACTATGAGAATTATAATACACTATGATCCTTGCAAAAAAAAGAATGCCAGCGAGTGACCAGCAATTATGAAGTATTATGATACTGATCATTATAAAATGCTTTATAATGTGTTATGATTATTGTTATACAGCATTATGAATATTTATGAGTGTTTATAACTATAGTTATACAGTTCTATAAGCAGATTATAATGCATGAAAGTGTTACCACAAATTGTTACAACCAAGGAAAGTCAATACAGAAACATTTGTGCCAAAAACTCACCACCATGTATAATTCATCAGTCTTCATTTTAGCAGCTTTTTGAAGAAAAGTCTGTTTTTAATAAATTTAGTATTCATGGGCAGCTGATTCCAGGCAGAAGACGATTTATATAAAGCAGTTTTCATCATACAGTTTGATTGTGGTCATGTGCACGACAGTGTTACAGAGCCACAAAACCTCTGACAGAGGTGGTCATGGTGAATGGCTGAATAAAGGGTTAGGGTTAACAGTCAACACCTGTCTTTTATTATTATTATCATCATTATTTGGGTATTTTTACGCCCTTGTTTAACAGTTGGAAGTCGTGAGGTCCGTAGCCGGTGCCGTACCTCTAGGCCACCAGGGTGGATGAATTTTTGTGTCTTTCAACCATGATCATGATCTTCCACTACAATTAACCAAACAGTTTTAGTTGCCTAAACCTATATAAACCTTAACCACAGGGGTGGCAGTTGAAGTCATATGAATAATTTTTGTAGCAGTCATATTTTGTCACCAAGGTTGGAGGACTTGTTGATTTATTAAGATGCACTGATAGCATCCTGATAATGAAAATCGAACCTAATGTAAAATAGAAATGTGAAGATTGTACAATTTACATTTGTAGATGATGCAAGTGTGTGTGTGTGTGTGTGTCTGTGTGTGTGTGTGTGCACAGCGCACAGGCGGATGCAAATGACAAATCATGTAAATGAAAAATCTATCCTGCACACATATCACACAGACATAATTGAGAGACGGAGAGCGATAGAGAGTGAGAAAGACATGTGGAAGGAAAAGAGTGAATGAGTGAATGATGGAACAGGAGAAAAAGAGCTTCAAATTGATCCACTTTCTCTCTCTCTCTCTCTCTCCTCTTCTCTCCCATCTCTGTGTGGGGAGCTGACACTTTGCTCCACCCCTCTTGGAGCAGCTGGAGGGCATTTCTAACAACCTAACCAGCAGAGGATTGAAAGCAGAGGACTGTTACATGCTGGCACCAGCAGCAGAGTTTCTGACCTTCGACTCGAGCGCCGCAAAAACTCACCGAAGCCTCGCTGGAGCAGAGAAGTCACAGAGGAAATGGTGAGTAAAGATAATATGGCAGAGGAGAGAGTTAAAAATAGCATCAGCTATACAGACATACTCAGTGCAGATACACTCACCACTAAAGTGTCAGGTTTTACTGCATGACAGTTATACGGCTGAGCAGAGTACAGAGTTTTGTTTTTTTGTTGTTGTTGTTGTTCTAGCACTCAGAAGATGCAAAGAATAATACAGTGAGTATTAAATAGGATCACTATATGTTAAAGGTATGTAATATATGTTTACACATGATAAAACAGCCCGTCCTCACAAGAAAAACGACAGTATAGGTTGAAAATTCAGCCGGGAAAAACGACCTATAGTTACGTTTGAGTGACAGACGCCATCTAGCAGTCGTAGCATTTATGACGCAGGGAAGTGACGCAGTTCAGATGATGTATAAGTTGACAAATTTTCATATTAGGAGGTGGGTGGATGGCTGGATAGATAGATGGCAAAAAGTGCAGGAGACCACTGTTCGCCTCCCGTTCCCAACCACGAGTTAGGACAGATTTTTAAAACCGTAACTTCGATTGTCGTGGTGTTTAAAGTTGCCATGACGACCGAGGTTGCATAAGTTTAAGGAGGTAACTTTAACCCATGCCATGTTTCAAGTGATTATTTCAACCCACATCAAGTGGTTAACCAGACCTTAACTGCAGTATTGTCACATCATAAAACATTTTTTACGATTACTGCCGATAGAGGAGGCATATTAGAAAACGCTCTTGTGAGTCATTCTGGAAACATTCCTGTGAGTCGTTCTGGAGTGCAGGTACAGTTGACCTATGTGGTTGTTTCATTATAAGGATGTGTTGGATTAAAGGAGTGTACACGTAAACATAGCCATTAAACATCCATGACTGGAAACAGTCATAAATACTGGTATGAAAATGTCGAGGTATGACTCTGTAGTGGTTTATATACTGTGCATAACCCTCATCAATACAATTATAAATTTGGCATTTAGCAAATGTAAACACTGTTGGGGCATTCTGGTGGTTGAGTTGTTTAACCCTTACATACTGTTCAGGTCAAATTTGACCCATTTTTACATTTGAGAGCAGTAAAAACACCCTGAACACTTTTCTTTTAGCCTGAAATGACTTCTGACTTCTCCTAAAGTAACCCAGAACATACAAAAACTGAAATATTTCAACTTTTTTTAAAACATGTGCCTCTGATACATATGTTTGTAGAGTGTTTGGCCCATATTTATTCCAAAATTCAAAAATCACCATTCAACAATGTCTTCACATTCAATACGATTCATTAAAATCATTATAGCCGTTATGTTCTCCTGTTTTATGTAACATAGGACCATGATACAGTGTGATTGTGAATATTTTTTCTCCTTAAACAAATAGTGTAAAACCTAAAGAATACACTCTCTCTGCTCTCTGAAAGCTTAATTAAGGATTAACCAGCCTTTTATTAATTACTGATGAGGTATTTACGAATGAAAAACAGATCTATGGTTCCAAAGTTTGGTATAGAGACTAATTATGGGTCAGAATATGAACAGTATGTAACACCATGTGGACATGTTGCTGACAGAATTGAGTATCTTGCAGCAAATCACATATATAAAGGCCTTAATGCCCAGATTATTTTCAGGTGTTTGAGCATACTAGACACCAGCACAGGTATAATACTGGGCTTAGCCAAAAATCAGTGTTGGATCTAAATCCTTTCAGTGTGTTGGGGGCTAAAATTTGGAACAGCTCACCAGATGATGTGAGATTCTCAGATTCTATTATATGTTTTTTTAAAGCAAGTTATTTTTAACTTTTAGTGTTTTTATCCTGTGTCATGCTCTAGTTTAATGCATAACACTTTATTTGTTTGATGTGCTATTCACAGTTTGTTTTGTGCTCATCTATGTTCCTGCTTTGTGTTTATGGTTTGAACCCGTGTGCCTTTGTTTGGTAGTTTTCCCGGTGAATGTGTGTAAAGGTGTGTTTTGTGTAGGTTGTTTCACGACAGAATAAAAGCAAACCAAAGCAAACATTCCCCATTTCCAGCTGGGATCATTTGTAATGTGACACTTGTCCTTGTTGTTCATGTTTGTTTATACTGTTATACTATCAAATAAAAGGCAAAAATCATAAATGTAGACAGAGAATCAGTGTTCACAGTAAAGAAGTATGACTGCCTTCTGACCAAAATAGGTTGCTTTCAAAGTCACAAGCACAATCTTTAACATGATGAAGCCACATACGAGTCAGTAATTTGTTAAGCTGTGATCACCTAACTGAAGGTACAGCATGTGGTGCAGCTCCGTCTCTCTTGGAGTCATGTTCATGTTGGACTGCAGCTGACAATTTACACCCAGTGCCAAGAATCCAGTGCCAGTGTAAGATGTAGTGTGTCCTTTATGTAGTGACAGTGCAGATGTCGTGGATAATGTGTGTGTAGTGCATCTAATAGAATTCACTTCACACATCTCAAACCTACAGTATAATTAATGTTGGATTTAAACGTGATCTTTCCTTAACTTGCACTGAGTGGATTAGTTGCATACTTGTGGGATCATACTCAGTTCCTTGGTTACTGTCAGCTCTAAAAATTTTATACAGACCTTTCACTCAAAGCAATTTCAACTAGATCTGACCTGGATCAGAGGTGGAAATTAAATCACAGACCCCAGACCAGGCTCATGTCATGTGGGCTCTTCGGGTTTTCCTGGGGTTGAATCTGCTTCAAAACCTTTACTCAGCAGTCTGACAACACAGCGGTAATAACCCCAAATTAATGCTACTGTAATCTATGTCTGTTGGGGGAACTGTGAAGGTTTTGGAGGTTGAGTCAGAGCACGGGGTGAGGTGGAGGTGGCGATGATGAGTTTTCCGCATTGGAAAATGAGATTCTGACTGAGAAGAGAAGATTATTCCACCGCTGCAGTGTCAGGAGAGAGAAGGACCATGCAGAGTGACGGGAGGAGAGGGGCAGATGATCATCGGCAGCCAGACTTCCTTCACTTTCCTGTTTATTTAAACACTGTCTTAAATATCTAAATGTCTTTCAGTATTACTGCAGAGTCAAGTCATCCATTTTAACATAAAGCTTTACCGTCTCTCAATGAAGTCAACAGACCCTTTAACCTGTGAACAATGCCCAAACATCCCTCTTACAAATGGAGCAAAAAAATGCTGTTTTAAAGAAGGAAAAGGTCAAAAGTTCATGCATTGTGCTTATATCTACCTTCAACTTTTGAACCTTATGTATAAGGTGGAGTGTTTTCAAAGTTTCACACAGATACTTGAAGCATCCGGCATTCCTCAGCACAAAACCAACTTGTGTAAGTCTTTCACAAAAGCTCCACTCTGAAAGACCATATTTCATATTTTGCTGCTTGACTATAAGTTTCCTCTTTTTTCTCTATCTTGCCTTTGACAATGTCTTTAAGAAAGTGATGACCCTTTTATAACCTCTATCAGTTATCAGGAAGAATTTATTTTTATTTTCCTTCTTCCTCTTCTGACTACAGTGACACGTACTTTTATTCCTCCGTGTCCCAGCCATTTCTCTAAGTTACTCCTAAAATGGAAAATGACATGTTCGCTCTGCCCTGGGTGAACCCTGCTCGTATATACTATAGAAAGACATCAAAATGAGACTTATAAAACGGATACGTCCGGTCCTTGATTATGATAGGCTGTGCTGCATTCAAAGCCTTTGTAAAATACTCTATAAACACTCACCTGTGACTTTGTTGTGAATTTTGTTTGACTGGGTGGGCTAAGCGTGGATGCTGGAAAAGTCAAGAAATGTAGCCGGGACCCTGTAAGATTGTGTTGTGAGAGATCCTGACCCACCATGCATCGTGTAAAGCAACAAAGACATTATGAGGTCGGTAGGGAGGACTGACCGGGTTGTGGTGACTTTTTCCCGTATAAAGAGTCAAACACTCCTGTGCCAGTAAAGAGGAGTGCTAACATCCTTTGAGCCCTGATGCAAGCTCCAATGTACCTCAAAAAATAGCATTGAAAATGTCCATAGAAAATATATTACATATTCTAAATTTATATTAGCCAAAATATTGCTCATTTCACTGCTTTTTTAATGCTTAGTGATTCCACTGTAACTCCAACTGGAGCCTGTTGTTCATGACCAAAGAAAGCAAATGTAGCTGCGTGCTTTTGGCATATTTAAAGGATATATCTGGCGATTTTTCTTATTGTCAACAAATCTCATGTGCTGAGACAAACCAACAATGAATTGATCTACTAAATATTGTGTGTGTATCCAAGGCCTGATATATCTTATTCCTCTGCGCCATAGACCTCTATTATTGTCCAAAAACATGTCAATGAGTCACACCGCCGCACTGGGTGACATGTTCCTTTGCCACAAAGAGTTTGGTCACATTAGTTTCACCAGAAACGGCTCCAAAGACAAATAATCTTATACTTCAGTTCAAAATCAAGAGGTTGTGATATTCTGCACAACAAGCTAGCGAAGCTCTGTAAGTGGGATCTCTGTTATTAGTGTTTGGAGCCGTTTCTAAACAAACAAACGTGACCAAACTCTTCATGATGAAGGAACATGTCACCCAGTGCAGCGGTGCGGCTCATTGACGTGTTTTTAATATTTTTTGGACAACAAAGGAGGTCTACGGCACAGAAGAATAAGATATATCAGGCTTTGGATACACACACAATACTTGTAAGTAGGATCAGTTCAGTGTTGGTTTGGCTCTGCACATGAGATTTGTTGACAATAAGAAATATATAGAAAATCATCAGTCGTATCCTTCAAGCTGAATTTCTATTACTGGATGTCTTTTGCTGTTTGTAGTTTCTTCCCCTCTCTTCCCCCGTTCTCATCTATTTTATTTCCTCTTTTTCTTTCGTCTTTCTTTCCCTCTCTAGTTAATTTTCTAATTGATTGTAATCACCTGTTCAGTCTTTGAGATGTTTATACTGTTTGTGATTTACTTACCATTTGA
The DNA here is from genome assembly GCA_038419695.1 of Scomberomorus guttatus. Taxonomy (NCBI): domain Eukaryota; kingdom Metazoa; phylum Chordata; class Actinopteri; order Scombriformes; family Scombridae; genus Scomberomorus; species Scomberomorus guttatus. Next base: position 27,698,747 of record CM076460.1, on the reverse strand, counting down.
TCTGATGATTTGTTATTTTTTTTATTACCCCATTATTTGTCACCACTTAAGAGAAGAGATGTTCTTGAACACATTGAAGTACAGTCCAGTCTTCAGGTTGGAATAAAATGACAAGCGCATAGTATGAAGCATACTGACCCCTTTCCACTGTGTTACAAATGGATGTCAGGACACTTCAGGATAAGAAACGATTGCGAGCGTGTCAGTGGTCAGTTTTAATGGACAGAGTGATTGTTATGAGAGACCACAAACTGCTTGACAATCTGTGTTTGGAATTCAGTTTAACTGATTTAAAATGTCAATCCAGATAAGAGACACATGTTAAATTAAAGGGACAAAGCAAGATTTGCAACCCCACAGAACAAAATGATGCTGTCTGTGGGTGTGTTCATACCTTTGATCTATATCAGCGGCTCAGCCAGATAGTCACTTACAGGCTTGTTCATGCCTTGAGAACAAAATGTCCTCACTGCAGCTGTAAACGGGATTGAAATATATTTTATGGATTGACCCACCAGGGGGCACCTTTTCAAAAATGAGCTGTGGGTGCTTTAGTGACACCTGGTCCTTCCTGTCTCCCACTGTCTGTTCTCTGTCGCCTTCAAGTACCCGAGTGCAGTGTTCAAAGCAAATTTGCTCTTAATCAAATTATCACAAACCAGTTTATGGACAGCGAACCTGAAACGTTCTGCCTCAGGACCCAGGTCTTACTATACAAGGTGTGTAATCCACATGTACGCTTCTACTATCTAAAATTAAAGGTCAGGGATTACGCAGGGGAGGATCAAATATCTTCCCTGTCAAGATCTGGACTTTGAACTCCAATATTACAGTAAGCCAAGGTTCAGATAGCTTTGCTGCTTTCATTATTCATGAACTGACAAACTCACAAATACAAGTCACCCTCCACTAAAAATGGTGCTTCTTGTTGCTCCACTTTGATGTTTGAACTTCACTGTGCAGAATGATGTATGGGCAAAGTTTGACACTGAAAGGCTAAAGGAGAAGCGCTCGGCTGTGATTGTCTGACACAGGCATGCGGCACGCTCTCATGTGCACCCCGAATGACAGGCACACAGAGAGGGATGGTAAAAACGGATATGTTTTGACAGGTGACTGGCCCAAAAACCCTTTTTTAAGAGATATAAAAACTCTGTATACTGTGAAACACAGAGAGATTTATCTGGCGGTGATGTGCTTAATCAGCATTGTGTGAACTCGTTTGGCAAAGGGTGGCTGTAACGGACGTTCATTTATATGTAAAAGTTCCGCACTGCAGGTTTAAGGCGTGTACCAATGAGCATAATTTATGACATCACAACTAGTTTGGAGCCAGTCGTGGTCCAGTATGCTACTGACACAAGTGTGGTGTGGAAACTTGAAGCCCTGAGTGCACAAACACTGAGGATGGACTTTACAGTGAAGGAGGAGGCATCATGTGTCCAGCAGTTGAAAAATGATGATGAAATATTTACATATTTATAGATTCTGGATAGAAGGAATGGGTCATTTTAAGAATTTCTAAGTAGTTAATTGTAAATTACACAAATTATTCTTCAGTATTTTTATATATCTTAAAACATGTCTGGAGGGGATCTTTAATGCAAGATGTTGTCTAACATTAACTTTCTAAACTATATGAACACCAACATATACTAAATACTTTAGACTTTATATTTATTCTTGACTTTGATGATGATTCTGCACTGATAAAAGTGGTTGAACAGCAGTATGCATTAACACTGATAGAAAAATGAAAACAAAAATTGCATATTTTTGGTAGTTTTGGAGTAATCTAACATTCTACATTGAGTACACAAATGCCCTGTTTCAAATTTAAAAGCCTTAGAAATATCTCAGTGGGCTGCATGGCTGGTTGGTTGCTAGAATTAGGCATCTGTACATTACAGCAGCAAGCAGTCTGCTGGCAAAGTGGGAAATCAAATATTGTTGTTTAAACTAAATGCATTACAATTTATTGTTAACTCCAGAAGCTTTAAATGAACTGTATCAAAACCATTTATTAACCCTTCATGAAACAGTAACCCTGCACAGCAGCAGCGCACAAGTGAGAGGGTTTAGAAAAGTGAGTTTGAAGTACAACACTGTTTGTAGCAGTGTGAAAAGAATGCAAACATGGCATCATATGTGTGCACATTCATGATCCATGTAAAGAAAACAATTCCAAAACAAACACTGAACAGTTTAAACCTTAATGTTACTGTATTATTAAAACAAGGAACAAAATCGCATCTCATGATAAATTTGTGGAAAAAGTCTGTTTACAGTCTTATTTATCATCTTACCAATCAACATTTGTTACAAAACCATCATACAGTTTCATCTGGGGTCTAATTCTTTACAAAACAAAACAACAACAAAAAGGAAAACATATTAAATAAGTGGATTTGGTTTACTTCCTGAAGGACGTCAGAACACACAGTGATTTTTTGATTTCTCACTACCTGTTACCATGAGACCAGCAAATCTACAATGGAAAACAGATTTATTTACATAAAAATCTTGCCCCAGACAGCTTTAATGACCTAACTTTTCTTTAAATTCTTCAAAATTCATGAAGCCTCCTCCACTATTAGCACTCACCGGCCTTCATTGATTATACAAGATCACAAAAACATGACAGGCCACCAGCATGTTTGGCTGTCAAAATGTAGATAGGCTATTTGTAAGGTAGACAAATGAATGCAGACTCTGCCAGTGAAGGGAAAAAATGACAGCAGGTAACAGCAAGCAGCTTTACAGAGATAAGAAGCATTCGACACATGAACAACCACAAAATTACTGAAGAAGAAGAAGCAAGACTAATCTGACCACTGCAGCGACAGACTGACAGAAGCAAATTTTCACAAACATGCCCACATAATCATCTCCTTGATAACTGTAATTATGACATGGCCACAGAAAATCCTTTTTTCTGATTGGCTGATTTATAGCAACAGCCCACCTAGTTCTAAATCAGTGTACAAGGTGGCGTAAACTACTGGTAACCTTAGCAACAGCACATCCCCTTCAGTTAACTCACACTGGTGAAATTGACCTAAATCACAAGTTAAACTTACCTCAAACAAACTTTGGAATGATAAAACACTTTTGATATGTGCCGTAAATAATAGACAAATGCCAAATAAAGTCTGGTCAGAACAGTAGATTGGTGAGCATGACATGACCATGTTGCACTGATTGAAATAGTGCTATGAAGATGGTATCATTCTGAATTGATCAATACCGTGGATAAACATAGTGTTGGCTTTGCACAACAGCAAACAGAATCAATAGATTGAAATGGGAACAGATCTGAAAACAGGGATGAGTTTTACTAAAAATGAATAAAAGGAGAAGCTAGAAATAAAGACTTGTCTCCGGTTACAAATGAAAGTCTGGTTCTGTCTGCTGTTGAGGAAAATAATGACACTCAGAGGTGTCCTGATACTTTACCTTATTCATTATTTTAGAATATCAGGACTCTACATCATTTATTGTCATTATTAGCCATTTCATTCATATACTCTTTATTGATTTCAGCATTGTTTTTACCTAGTTTGTCCTGTTAAAATCTTAAAATCAGTGGCCAGAAAAATAAACATGCACTGTAATAAATACCTGAACAGCTTCTAACTTCGTAAAACAAATAATTTATAATGAACACTGAAGTGTTAATTAAGCACTATAGTCTTTTTTGATTACAAGTCAAATGAGCAGCACAACTAGCATTGCTATTTTTAAGTCTTTTAGAGCAGGTCGAAGTCAAGTCTGAAGTCACTCGAGATAAGTCCGGGTTAGGTCTAAGTTTAGTTGAGAAAGGTCCAAATCAGGTCTCCAGTCAGCTAAGACAGGTCCAGGTCCAGGTCCAAGTCTCATGTCATTTGAGACAAAGTGTTGTTTTAAGTCAGTCAAGACAAGTCCAAGTAAAGACTCAAGTCACCTGAGAAATGTCAGGTCTGAAGTCAGGTCTAGGTCCAAGTGTCTCATGTCAGTCGAAACAAGTCCAAGTGTTGTCTCAAGTTAGTCATGACAAGTCCATGTCAAGTCTAAAGTCAGTAGAGACAAACCCAAGTAAACACTCAAGTCACCTGAGAAATGTCAGGTCTCAAGTCAGCCAAGACAGGTCCAAATCCAAATGGAGTCAGTCGAGACAGACGAAGAATGTCTCAAATTTCAAAGTCAAGACTCAAGGTTTGTGGCTGTGGATCCACCTGATGTTATCTTATTAAATATTTTATTGTTCCATGATTTTTCCAGGTCAAGCCCAAGATGTGAAGGATTTTTCTCTTAAATCTCAAGTATAGTCAAGACTTTAGAGAGTCAAATCTCTCAGCTGTCAAGTCAAATCCCAAGTCCTCATCTTTGTGACTTACTGTAAGTCTGACCTGAGAGCAAGTTCAAGTATCAAGTCTACATCTCTGAGAACAAGCAGGTCCAACAGATAGTCCGTCAGGTAAAGACACAGATGGTTTAGTGGTTTGACGTTGAATAAAACATGCGTCAGGTATGTGATCTGTCAGCAGGCCAAACAGACATTCAGACAATCAGAGAAAACAGCTGCAACCTTGTCTTTTTTTTTTTTTTGATTGTTTGTTGTTTTGTTTTTTTGCCAAGAGTGAGAAAAAACAGCCACCCCATAAAGCTTCACCTGACGCCACTCACCTTTAGACTCTGCCAACACAACAACAGAGCTCGAACAGTAACCCCAGGGACACTGTGAAAATGGCTGCCAATTCAAACTGTCAGTAGACGTTTTTGTTTTGTTTTTGATTTCTATCTCCCCTGCCTACCGTCCCTGCTGCTACACACGCGTTCAAAAACCTTTCGCTCAGGTAAACTGGATTGGACTTTACGGTTTCAATCCTAGCATTTTATTTTTAGCTGTACTTTCCTTTCCTTGTGTTTGAAGGCCTCCCTCATCGAGAGGTTTAAAGGTCTCCAGTCAGTACAGCAGCGGCGGTGGCGGTGGGGGCAAGAAGCAGCACGGTGTGAGAAGGAAGCAGAGCCAGCCAGCTGTCGGGAGTTATCACCATGCTTGAGTGTGCAGACAGACTGGCCGACTGGGACTTCATCTGCTCTGCTACACAGGGGCATGATGGCAGCAGGCTATTTCAAGGTGGAGGTTAGCAAAAGGCCACCAACTGGAAAGAGGACTGACAGGCCGACTGCTGTTTGAGAGCTGGCATCGATTTGAGCCGGCTGCTCAACTGAAGCTGCTCTGTGCTACGGAAATACGCAGGTCTCACTTATTTTTATGTGCTCGTTTTAGTTTTTTTTTCAATTTTGATGTCACTTTCCTATTTCAGATTGTATGAATAATGTGTATTTCCTGTAGTGTAGTTGGATTTCACATTTTCTTCTAATTGTATAATGTTTTAATAGTTTCACTTTTTACTTTTATATCATTAATATTTAAATTGTTGCATTTTTTTATTTGTGTTTTCTATGAAGCACTTTGTAACTGATGTTCTGAATGGATAAAATTATTGTTTTTTCACTTTTCTGTCCGCACCAGTAGGTCTGCAGTTTGAATTTAGTTGTGTTTTATCTTCAAACTCTGAAGGAGTGTCCAGACAGAAGAAATAGTCACAAATTTGCTCTAGGCGACATGAACTGAGGCAAAGACGAGTCTGCACGAGTTAAAAATGTTTTAACTGCAGGCAAAAAAATTTGCTTATATGATAGCTTTATTATTCTGAGAGGAAAAGGAGAGAGATTTAAAACTTTTTAAATTACACTTGGGTGTTAATTTAGTCCATGTCACATAAAGGAGAATAGTTAAAATTTTAGGTTTTAATCTGCTTTAAGGGTGTCTGGTTGGTGTCTGGTGTCTACAAAACCTGCCTGAGCTGTGAGTTATCGTTTACAAAGATACTGACTTTTGTTTCAGATGACTTTGCAAAAATTGTGTACACAGTGTACGTTTTGAAGGATACGCACACTACAGTGTGCCCACAAATTCTACAACAACAAGCTAAGCAGTCTGTGTAATAAGGTCGGTGGCTCCATCCATCCTGTCATCCTCAATGTTTGAGTGACTGCAGTGTTAAATCGTCTTTGATCTGCTCTCTATCAGAAAAATTGTCATTTTGTCAGCTGTAACACTTGTATCAGAGCTGCTCCCCTGCTCATCTAAAAAATCCATACCAAAACACATCAACAACAAAGGGATGAGGAAATTGTCAAAGTATTGCAGCAGGATTGCAGCAAACTTTGCTCCTCAGAAGGTTTTTCCTTCTATCCATCCATCTCCCATGGCTGTCTGGGTTTCCTCTTCCTTCAGTCCTTCCATTAGCTGTTTCCTGACTCTCATCCCGGCTTTTGTTTAGGTAAACGGCAAATATGGCAATGTACAGTAGCAACTGACTTTGGAAATTAGCTGAAAATCGGCTATGACTTGACAGTTGCACCTGAGGAGAATCTTATACACGGCAACCTTGTGGAAATGATCAAATCATTCACATTCATCCAAAAAACGAATGAAAACTTTAACCTATTCTGTTCATATTTAAGTTGCTTTACAGCATCTTTTGATTTAAAAACTGGTCAACATTTGAACATGTAACATGTAAAAAGCAGACTAAATGCTACTATATTATTGTGAAAGGTGTCACTCATAGTGACGAACCCGTCACCCGACTCAGCTCTACATCTTTCAGCTCAGTGTTTTGGTTTTATGGCAACTTTACTGTTTCCAGCAGCAGCAACTGAACTGTACCTGAGCAGCACCACATGGCAGACAGACAAGGTTAATGACTAAGAGCATTTAGCAGCTAAAGAGCAAAATATTTAAAGAGTTGGTGGAGACCAAAAAAGTTTCCAAGGAGAGTGAATATTGGACTTGACTATGTGTGCGACACATAGATAAAGATGGATTTTATCTGTGTGTAGTGGAGAGGGCTACATCTGAATTCCATTGTCCAATCCTGCATTGTATAATATCAAATTTATTTTGATTTGTATTCATTTATTTATTTTTATTTAAATTATTGCAAATTTTACACTTTTTTTTAATAATACAGTTACAAAACAAATGAAATGAAACACGTGTTTTCAACATATTTTTTCAGATTTAATTCATCAATTCTGATTTTTCTGTTCTTTATTTATTTTTGTAGAATATTAATCTCATCCAAAGTATTTTTTACAACACTGTAAGAATTTTAATACTTAATTTTAAAACTTGAGTTTTTAATTTATTTATTTTTCATTTTATTATTTATTTCCTTATTTTCTTTTATATTTTAAAATTATGTTTCCTTTCATGACTAAATTGTCAGACTGGCGCTCCAGGATGTTTGTTACTCATGTTGCTGCTTGCAGCTGTGATCTTTTCTCTTCTCTCTCTCACTCTATCCTTCCTCTGCTTCCTTGGTTTCCTCCACCTCTGCGATTCTTTCCTTCCTTACCTCCTTCATGATCATCGGTGTTGATATTAGCATGCAGGGACTGTACCTGTCTGTTAGCCATGGGACTGTTAGCTTGACTCAATGCAGGCATGATGTGCAAGCCAGAATAATGAAACAGTGGCATGGTGTGTGTGTGTGTGTGTGTGTGCGTATAAAAAATGGAGGGAGAAATGACTGAAAACAAGAAGGGGTAAGTTTGCTAGTGTGTATTCATGAATCTACTCTGTGCTCAGGATTGTGGGATAGTTCTCTCTCTCTCTGTCTCTTTCTGTGTGTGTGTGTGTATGTGTGTGTGTGTGTGTGTGTGTGTGTGTGTGTGTGTGTGTGTGCATGCGTTGTGTGGCAGCTCCGTGCGCATGAATTGTTTTTTTTCTTCTAATTGGCATGTATAAGGAATGTACAGGGTTAGTTGTGGTGATACTGGTGCTCACACAGTGACAATGTCAGAGTTTCACAGCAGCTCACACGTCTCTTGACATTTAATGAAACGAGCAGAATGTCATAACATAACATGCCCTGTGCATAAAAAGTGTGAGGAATTCATTTCCCACCAGTGGAGGATTACAAGGAGGAGAGGCTGACATTGACTTAGAACTGCTGCAGTCTAAAGAAAGCATGTGCAGGGATTAAACACAGAGACATATGGCTTTGTGTTTAATTTTTAACTCTAGGGAAGACATTAAAATGTACAATTTTCATTTTCACCAAGTGTTTCTTCCCTGATCATGAAGCAATTTCAGCATGTCCTCAAACTCCAAAACAAAAAGCAAAAATTACAAAATAAGTTATTTGTCATTAACTTCCAAAACCACCCATATGAGCAAGTGTTTTCTGATCTGGATCCCCAACTTTCAGTTCCTAGGGATGTCAGTTTCAGTTAATTTTGCTTTCGATAGACTGACACCCATTAACCAGTTAATTTTTAAGAAAAATTGTGATGTAGCTTTTGTTTGTGTGAGCTGTCCAGCAGTCGTGGTCAGAGCTAGCCTGGGTAGCTTGACTTTTAGCTCATCCTTCTTCACCTCAAAGTGTTTTCAATGCGTTTAGTCACAGTAGCTCTCGAAGGCATAATGTACTCGTGCTTAAGGTACCGGACTAGCTCTTTCAATCCCTGACCCACACTGATTGGCAGCATTTCTTATTTGAGGGCATGATTGTCGGTGACACTGGTATCAGAGACGGTGCGCAGCTTAAAGTGATATTGGTGTCGGTCTCTGGTCGGGCTCGGGCTGAAAAATTGCAAACTTTGTTGGGCTCGGGCCGGGCTAGTGCTTGAACACCACAGGCCAGGGCCAGGCTAGGGCTGGAGCTTTTGGCCTGTGCAGGGCTGTTAAACCAGAGACACCACAGCTACACCTTATTTTATACAGTCTATGGGCTACACACAGCATGGCACACTTATGCTAATGATGCTAGCCTTGCTAACTAATTGGTAGCCGCCATGCAGGTTGCTAAAATTGATTTGTCACGTCTCTTTGTATCTGCAGGTTGGTGTTCCTGTCAGTGTCAGAACCTCAGTGTGAGACACTTTGGTCAATAAATGTGTGTTTTTAAAAACTTATTTCAGGGCTGCGCTCACTCTCAGATCACAAGCTACCAAAATTTGGCACAGATGGAACTAACGTGAGTAACGTGAAGTAACAAGTTCAGTAACCAAACCTGGTATGCACATTAACCTATAGACCAACATGCATAACCGGTCAAAAATATTCTCATTGACATCCCTAATCTGTACGCTAAGAATTATTTATTATTATTATTATTATTATTATTATTTATGCTAAGCTAAGCTAATCGCATACTGGCTCTAGCTTGATATTTAGCATTCAGACAGAGTGGTGTCAATCTTTTAATCTAACTCTTGGCAGCATCATGGTGTATTTGCCAAAATGTCTGTTTTTTGAAGGTTAGAGAAAAGACACTGACATTGACAGATGATAGCAAAAGAATGCAAACAGCATTTCTACCGTGCCAAAGTCACTTTGTTAACGCTTTGCCTGAATTTTACTTTGCACTCAAAACTCTAGAGCTGTGGTATGCTTTGGACAATTGTCGGTAGTGTTAAGTACACATTAGATCAGGACAGGATGTGGATGTGAGTTTGGAGGAGTCTGACTTTCCAGGGATTTCTTTGGGAAATATATTTTTTACATGTACATTTTTTATTTCCAAGAATTTGAACACAGAGTAGAGTGATGGGTGAGAGTGACAGGAAAAAGTGTCTGACAAGAAATGAAAAGGGAAGACAGGATAATTACATGTTGTGTGTCATATTTTCCTTCTCTTCAGTTCTCCTGTCACTTAACTGTGAACTATGTGATAATAGCTCACTTTACATTTTGAATGTAACATTCAAATAACTAAATGCTGTATATAATGCTACAGTGGGTCTGTAGCAATTATCAAATCAGTTTTACTTTACAGAGGATCAATAAAATACAATAGAAGCAGGAGAATAGAGAAACTTAAAAGTGAAGTGAAAGCCAACAACATCAGGTCAGTGCTGTGCATAGAAACAAGTTTAAATATGAGTTTTTAAGAACTTATTTAAAAATATATACACATTACTCCACCCTGAGCCCCTCAGGCAGGTCATCATTTAAAAGTGTTCGAGCAGTCAGGAGCCTGAACTAGAGAGCAATTTGTCTAAAAAGTTAACTTGTCTAACTTGGAAACTTTTATCAGGAGCCGACAGAAAACTCACATATCAGCTTCAATTAGTTATGTTAGTTCATGTTCCCATTCAGTTTGTTTAAAGGAAATGTATCATGCACATTTCCAGGTCTAGATTTATATTCTTGGGCTCTACTGGAATATCTTTGCATGATTTACAGTTCAAAAAACCTTATTTTTCTTATTCTGGCCCTTTATGCAGCCTCTCAGTTCAGCCTCTGTCTGAAACAGGCTGTTTTAGCTCCTGTCTCTTTAAGGCCCCCCTTCAGATGAGCCCACTCTGTTCTGATTGGCCAGCTTCAGGAAGCTTCCTCTGGCTCCGGAGGCTACATAAAGAAACTATAGTAGCAGGATTTCACTTCTTTTACTCGTTCTTACCTCGAAATGGAATCTTATCAAATTCATCTGTACACGTTTGAGCCCGAAAATGCGAGTGGACAATGTTAACATATGGAACAACCTTAGCAACATCTTTAGCGACAAAGGCTACTGCTGTTTGTGGGCGTGCATGAACATTATGACATCATCATGAGGAGGAAGTACAGGTAACTTTGCAAACGGAACATTCAGAGCAAGCTGAAACCCTGGTTTTTGACTTTCAGGGAGAAATGTTCACCTCAAGTTTTGGAAGTTTGACAATGATTAGCATAGCATAGACATCTGACATTATAACAGTCTTAAAATAATTTTAAAAATTACAAAATCATGATATGCCCCCTTTAAAGTCAACATTTTGTGGATGGTAATTTGTGGACTGTCACCTTCTATATACCTCTTTTTATCTCTCCTCGCCTCCTTTCTTGTGAAATATGGACTCTTACATTTTCTCTCTGACCCAGAATGAACTGAATCCCAGCAGCCAACCTGACTTAGCTGATCTGGAAAGCAGGAGTCCTCAATGGGTGACTCTCCTGTTATTCCAGCATGCCAGCTGAGAGCCAACAGGCTGCAGATATAGAGAAAGAGGAAAGAAAGAGAGATACACTGAGAAAGTAATAGGGAAGAGAGAAAGATGAAGAAGTGATGGAGAGTGACAGATGAAGAGACACGACGGGGTGGCCGTATCAGGTACGCATCCAAACGAGGCCCTGGCAGTCAGGCCCCATTTATCTGACACGTGTTGAGAATCAGAGAGGGTGTACGTTTCCTCTCAATCTGATCCTCTCTTTTTTCTTCTCCTTCTCGTTTTTGTGAATATTCAGTCCCCCTTGAGCCATCTGCCAGAAGTAAGGAATAGGGAAGTTGAGGAGAGAAGATGACGTAACAGCAAAGAGGAAGAAGTTGCAGCTATTTCACAAACATGAGACAGCAAAGCTCACTCTAATCTCTGAAGTTCGATTCATCCTGAACACAGAGGAGAAAACAAAGACAAAAGGGAGGCGCGGAGGAGTGAGCTAAACCAGTCAATGAAGGTTTTCTAGAGAGAGGAGGAATAAATGGGGAGTGGGGAGGAGTAAGAGGTGGAGCAGTAGTTGTGGAGGACAAAAGTAAATGACTCCAATCATATAGACAGACAGTCATGGAAGAGGAGGAAGGAGAACCATAGATAAAGGGAGACGTGAGAATTAGAAGAGGAAGACAAAGAGAAGACTGTTCACCCACGATTCTTCTAATGCCTCCTTTTCCAAATGCTTCCCACTGCTGAGAGAAAACAGGAAAAGTGAAGGCACAGATGATGAGCTAACATCCCCTGCAACACCTGCAAAAGCTTTTTAATCACAGTCTGAGAGGTGTCAACACATATCACAGACATTCATCATGCCCCTTAATGTTCTTTTGTAGATAAACATAACAATACAGTGAATCATTACACAGGTGGAGAGATAACTCTTCAAACAGGATTTCCACGCCTTGTCGGCATCACTTCTAAGCCAGACACCGCAGTCATTTAGACTGGGTGCTATCTGCATGTAGGGATTTTTGGCAAATAGTTATGGAGAGAAGTGGAAGAGTGGAATAAAAAAAAAGATGAACACAATGTGAATTTTGAGCTGAGACAAAAAAAAAGAAAACTAAATAACATGGCTGTGGGTAAGAGTTCTCCCTGAGCACTGAGGTTTGACGCAGAAGAAAAAACACAACATAGTTCTGATGTTAACCGACCATCTCCCCCGCCTGCGCCAGACGTCTCTGCCCTGGGCGAGTGTGAGGAAAAATGCAAGCAGATAAAAACACAAAAAGTATCTTTGCATCCTCCTCTTTTTTCTCCTACTGTCTCTTTCTCCACACTATCATCCTCCCCCCACCACCTCAGGGAGGTAAATGACTCTGCTGTGAAGGTAGAGTCGAGGCTGTTTGACCTTGATAGCAAACCTGCATTCCTAAATAAATATTCAGTGACTTGGGAGCGATGGCGCGTGCCTTTGCTTCTCCAGATAACAGGTTATGTATGAGGCAGATGCTTCAGTTTTGGGCCCAGCCCGCACCACCGCAGCCTACAGAGAGGAGCTTGTAGGAAGTAGTGATGTTGCATTACTTTACAATGGCCCAGTCAGCACTGATTTGAATAATCATGACTTATATGCAGGTCAAAATCGTCAACTGACAACTGGGATACATTCAGTTGAAAGTACATTTTTTGGTCTCATATAACCATTGTTTTCAATAGTATTAATTATTATATTTAAATGTAAAGAAGGTAGAAACTACAAGTTGAAACATGGTCATCGAAATGCTGTTGAAACAAAAGTAACATCTTTGACTTTTCAACCAAACAACTTGGTTTAAACATGGATGCCTTTTGATTAACAGACCGTCTAAACCATGTTTACTGAGTTATTTATCTGTGGATTTTGACTCATAGTTTACAGGAGCAGCAGCTGTGGTTTGTTTGCTATAGACAGAAGAACCTGACATTCAACAGGAGGGATCCCCAGCATGGCCGAACAGATGAAGAACCGTACATACAAACTCAAACTTCATCAGGTTCAAGTTCAAGTTCCTTTATTTGTCATGATGATAATTACAGTGAAGCAGTCATTGGCAATGAAAGTCTTGAATCTCAGGCTCCCTCCAACAATGCTCAACCAATATGGCAAGTAAAAAGTAAGTAAAAATCAGGAAAAATAGAGTAAGAATCTAAGACATAACACACAAGTAAGACTAAAAATAACAATGTAAGAATCTAAATAAAATAAAATAATTTGGGGTCTTTGATGATCTTGTTGGCTTTCCATAGAGGACCTCTAAACCCAGTGGTGTAGAGGTCCTCTATGGATGGCAGCTGTGTCCTGGTGATGTGCTGGGCAGTTTTCAGCCCAGCTCTGTAATGCCTTACAATTGAGGGCGGTGCAACTGCCATACCAGGGGGTGATGCAGCCAGTCAGGTTACTCTCAATGGTGCACCTGCAGAGTATCCTGGAGTCCCTGTTGAACCTCCTCAGCCTGCAGGAGAAGAAAAGCTGTTGCCTCGCTGTCTTTGTGACCAGGTCAGGTCCTTGCTGATGTGAACCCCGAGGACCCTGAAGCTGCTGACTCTCTCCACCGTGGTCCCGTTGATGGAGATGAGGGCGTGTCCCTCTCTCTGTCTCTTCCTGTAGTCCACAATCAGCTCCTTTGTTTTGCTGACATTGAGATGGAGGTTGTTGTCCTGGAACCAAGATGTCAGAGCTCTGACCTCCTCTCTGTAGGCCGTCTCATTGCTGTCAATGATCAGGCCGATGACGACCATGTCGTCAGCAAACTTAATAATGGTGTTGAAGCTGTGGGTGGCAACGCAGTCGTACATGAACAGGGAGTGGGCTGAGCACCCTGGGTGCCCTACGGGGCACTGGTGTCAGGATGGAGGATGTGGTGGTGCCTATCCGCACAACCTGGGGTCTGCACACCAGGAAGTTCAGAATCCAGTCAAACAGGGCGGTGTTGAGCTTGATGATGAGCTTGGAGGGCACAATGGTATGTTGAGTGCTGAACTATAGTCAATAAAAAGCATTCTCACATATGCATTCCTCTGGTCCAGGTGGGAGAGGGCCGTGTTGAGGGTTAGGGATATATGGTGTTGACTGTTGATCTATTCGGCCTGTATACAAATTGAAGTGGGTCCAGTGAGTCAGGGAGGGAGGAGGTGATGAAGGTTTTGACTAACCGCTCCAAGCACTTAACTTGATGGAGTGCTACTGGGCGGTAATCGTTCAGACAGAGGGTTTTGGTCTTTTTGGGGACAGGGACAGTGATGGACTTCTTAAAACATGTGGGGACGACAGACTGGAGCAGTGAGAGATTGAAGATGTCTGTGAAGACATCTGCCAGTTGATCTGCACATACCTTGAGGGCTCGGCCAGGGATGCCATCAGGTCCAGGTGCCTTGTATGGATTCATCTTTTTAAAGGATCTGCATACATCTGCCCTGGAAATGATGACACAAGATGGTGCCGAGGACGGCTGCTGTATCTCAAGCTCCTCCTCAACCTTTTTTTTTCTCATCTTATTTTGTTTAATCTTTTTATTTATCTCCTACTTTTTCGCAACATGCACACCACCAAAGCGAGCCCTATCATACAGAGGGCGAGGGATGGCCCATCAATAGAAAATACAAAACTATTGATCACTCAGTGAAAGGTATGTCTAATAGTATTAACAGCATAAGAAACTGGAGAAATGACGAGATAGTAAAGTATGTGCTGATATTACTTTGTCATATTCATGCTTGTACATTCACCAAATCCAAAATAAGATGGAAGAATTAAACATACTACAGTGAGCATTTAAACTCAAATTTAGTCTGTTTTAGCCACAAACAAACACTCTGCTGCCCCCTTCTGGCAAATGTTACATAGCAGCACAGATTCATTTACATAATAAAGCCTTGGAGGTCTCCAATCGAGGAGGTTATTACTTCTTAAACATAAAACAAAACTATAAACAAAAGACTAAAGTAACTAAACTAAACTAAACTAAATAATTTCTCTACACAGCTGTAGCCTCGATGCAGGTAACATGAGAACACAGTATGGACAATATTATATTATGTTGTTGTTGTTTTTTAATAAGGCACACAAATTAATAATATTTTCAGCTTACCCATGCTAATTTATCAAAATGATATATCAGTTTGTTGAATTTGTAGAATTGTATAACAGACCTGAAGATGTTTATTTGCCTCAAGGAAAAGGAAAAATTGATGCTAATGAGTAACTTCATTAGCTGTGCTTCTAGCCCTCACAGGTTAATAATTAAGACTGAGACATTTGTTTTCACATATCTGCTGCCAGCAACACAGAAACAAACAAACCCCCCCAATCTTTGCCACCACCAACAACAACTTTTACAGAGTTTTACAAAGTGACTGCCGGTTTGTTGATCAATACTAGTGACTGAAAAGATAGATAGCCACAAAACTTTCAAAACTTGTTTCTCAGCAGGGAACAAAATCTTACTTGCTTCAAGACCCCCAAAAACCCAAACTCCCAATTAAATTCCACCTCCAAGCAATTACCACAAGGAGATTTCCATGAATTCATGTTATTGTTGATATTTCATATTTAAAGAACATCCAACATTACTACTAACAAGCTTGTATTAGATATTTGCCTCTCTGTCAACAGTTTTCATTGGTAACTATTTTCTAGTCAAGGTAAGTAATTTTTCTCCAACAATGTCCCAGTCATCTCCCAATTAGTCAGATGGCTACAAGCATGGATGACATCAACACAGCTGTACAGGTTGTTGTAAGTCAACTTTCAGGAAAAAAAACACTCTTAAATTATCTTTAAAGTGGTGATAAACCTACACAGAATTATCAGCGACTCTGCAGCCCCCCTTGGCTTTACGGCTTTATCTGCCCGGCTGCAACTTTACTGTTTTGATTCACTCTCAGCACTCTCAAAGCGTCATTTTGGGCCACAGCAGGCAGCTGTTTTCAGAGAAAAAGCTCTAAAACCCACTGTACACTACCTGCTCAGCACCAAACGTCAGTTACTGACTAGCAGGTGAACATAGTGGAGCATTTAGCAGCTAAAGAGCCAGATATTTCCCTCAGGAGTTGGTGGAGAACAAAAACAGAGCTCAAAGAGAGTGAATATTGGACTTACATTCACCAGCTGGACAGAAACACGACTCCAAATGAATGATAATGTTGCTCCGTAACTGCTGGATGTGGAAATAAGCCACTGTTTGCTAAGTTCAACATATCAACTGATAATATGTCAATGTTGTGTTCACTACTCACTTCTGTTGCCCCCAAGTGGCCAGAAAAGCAGTTAATGCTCGTTTAAAGAACGGCCTAAAAACTAAAAATGAAATCTGTGGTCAGCTACTGACTGGTTAGGGCAAGACAAAACAAAATCATCCATACTCGGCTAATATGATCACAATGCGTAACAATATGTAAACATATACACATACATACAATATAGAAGAGTAGAATTTATGCAGAACCATTTAGTCTAATTTGTTTCCAGATGAACACGTCCATGTTTCGACCCTGGCCGGGGATCTATGTTGCATGTCATTACACCTCTCTCTCTTCCCTCATTTCCTCTTTGCCTCCCTGCTATCACCTGTCTAATAAAGGCAAAAGTCCCCCCCCCCAAAAAAAAAGAATTTTCCATACAACAATCAGATTTTCTTCAGCTGAATGAAAATTTAAACGGACTGGTGTGGCCACAGCTTGAGGGTTGTGGTCAAAAGTAGAGCAGCAGTTTGCTCAGCATCCTGTATCCCCCTGAAGCCTACACAGATCTGATACTCTTTTGACTGCTGTGTTGCTCCCTGAGGAGAGATCCACCTTTAAGCAGTCTTACCTCCACAGCGGGATCACGGCATGCAGCCTCTGGAGATGTTATGGATCGAGGACACATCTCAGGCTGATGTTTGGGGTCACGGTTGACACCCTGGGCTTATGAAGCGAATGATCTGCTAGTTTATTATAGTTTAAATATGCCTCTTCATTGCTGTATCCCAATAAAACACCTCAGATTTCCCATCAGATTAGGGCTCAGTCTGCAGTGAACCCTACCGAACAGAACACCGGAGCCACAATCATACAAACATAAGACAACCTGAGGACAGGCAGGAGGTGTGAGGCAGGCACAGATAAAATAAAATAAAAATAAAAAAAACAGCAGAATACATTACACATTCGCTCTGTATATATTACCTGTAACATAACACACACCTGGGAATGTGTAATTCTTATTTTCAATAACTAGGTAAGGTAAGATGACAGATGAGATAGATTTTACACTCCCTGAGGAAATTTGTCACAGATGCATCCAGCCATTGAATTAATATGAAAATACAGAGTGACACAGCCTTTATTGCTCACTGGTTCACACGCTGTTTTTTTAACATTACCCATCAGTCAACATACAAATAACAACAAGTTTGTTTTAACAGTAACTGCACTCAAAGGAAATGGTTTTCCTACATCTTGAGGCAAGCAAGCGTCGGTGATGAGAGCGTGTTAATCAGGGTTAGATGCACATACTGTGAACGCTGAAGTGAAGAAGACAAGTATTAACTTTCACACCTGTTTATTTATTGATGTCTGTGCCATGTGAAGAGAAATTAATATTTTTATATGACACAACATGACAGAATAAAATGGTATTATCCTTCCTTAAAGGATAATTCAGGTTTTATTGAAACCATTTACGTGTTTAGGTTTCAGAGCCTTCGTATTGTGCATGTTGGCTCACTGGTTTTGCTTACTGGGGCACCTAAATGGAACAGAGACATTGTTAATTTATTAGTTCCACCTGTACTTTTCCTGCCATGTCCAAATATCTGCTGTGAAAAAGGCCTACTGCTGAGATCTGGAAACCCGCAACATCACTTAACAGAAGTCAGACGGGTCAAGAAACACGAGCAGTTAGACGATCACAACAAACCTCCAGGTTATTCAGACTTATTTGGAAGAGAAAACGCGGATGAGCGGTATTGTGTCCCAAACTGTCCGTTATATATATCCATCAGTTTACGGACCTATTTCAACTTTGACCTATCATTACACTAATGCAGTGAGGTCTTATTACCAGGTGTGCTCATTTTCAGTTTAACCTCCAAATAAATATTCACTTCTCTTTACCAAATTTCCACTCAGCATGTACTGGTTTGTTTATAGGAAGTGCAGCATCAGGCTGCATATCCACCTACTCTCAAGCTTGAGGAATGACATGGAAGCAGTGCATTTAGATTTCTTGGCCTTATTTTGGCTAAAATGTGGTAAAAAATCTTTAGAACTTATAGTGGAGAAGTGGATTTTGCAGCAACAGTGGTTCAATAAGTTTAAATTAATGTTTTAATTATTTTTTTCCACCATGAAAAGTATTACCTGTACTATTTAATTACAATCTCTTCCACTGCAATGCTAATTAATAATTAAACTCGTTTTTTTTTTTTTTTTTTTTTTTTTTTAACATAGTGGCATACAGATGGACAGTGGAGAGTTTCAATGGGCTTTTTTCCCAACATCAAACTAGTCACTATTAGAATCCATTGTAACTGACATAAATTTAAGCTGCTGTTCTCAGTCATGGAACAAAACCACAAACAGCCAACTTAAAGCCTACAGATTTTGGGTGGAGTATAACTTTAACAAAATATGCAAGCTTGTGTTAAAAGCTGTTTCACAGCATTTCTCCTTTTGTACCCCATGTTTGGTTTTGCCTCTTTAAAGTATATACTTTCTGCTCTTTAGTCATATAATTCAAATTGACAAATACCATATTGATACTCTTTAAACTATTTAAAAAAAAAAATAGTATATCCAGATGTCATCAACAACTGTATTAAATCCTAGTTGCCATTAATCCATCACAGGAAGATTATTAATTTAGAATTGATTAGTTTTTTATATTATTTTTATTTATTTCGTTTTTTTACCTTCAGGTCTGTGGAGGTCTCTGTCTTCTTCTGTAAATCAAACTAGTGTAAATCACTTTCGACACATCATGACAGGAAATGTTTTTTTCTCCTCTTCAGTTCCTGATCCCGGCGTCCTCGGCTGCTATCGATGGTCTTTGATGAGGACCCTGAGTGATCGCAGCCTGGCTTCACCTCTGCGCTCGCAGCGCCCCGCAGCCTTGTCTAATTTGTTTTCTCACCATGTAATTAAAAATGCAGCGTGGAGGAGCAGGCTGATCAATGACACCTGGCAGCCACAGAGGAAAAGGATCAGCTCATCCATTCATCCATCTGTGGACACTTACTGTCCATTTATCTGTCCATCCACACTCACACAAACACACACATCCAGACATTCAGCCATCCA
This sequence comes from Scomberomorus guttatus, assembly GCA_038419695.1. Classification (NCBI taxonomy): domain Eukaryota; kingdom Metazoa; phylum Chordata; class Actinopteri; order Scombriformes; family Scombridae; genus Scomberomorus; species Scomberomorus guttatus. Next base: position 27,679,451 of record CM076460.1, on the reverse strand, counting down.
TCCGTCCGTCCTGGCACCTTCACCCGCTGCTGACCTTGGGATAAATGGGTTTTTTCTGTCATTGAGTGTGTGTGTGTGTGTGTATGTGTGTGTGTGTGTGTGTGTGTGTTACAGATGACATACATGCTCCAGCAGTAGAGGTGATTCAGTTGTGCAGGTTTGTGTGTATGTTTGTCTCCAAAGGTTGAGGTTATTCTGGTTAGGACAGAGTGAGGCAGAGCTCTCTCACTCTGTCTCTCTCTCTCTCACACACACACAAACACACACACACACACACACACACACACACACACACACAATCCCCTTGAGAATTTACCATACAAGAAGTGTTCTCTTTGTCCTTCCCAGGTGACATTTAAGTCATAATATTGTGTCATCCTCCTCTTGAATCTTCCCATTACAAAACACACACACAAACACACACATGCATGTGTGTGTTGACTTACTGATTCCCTAAAGATGTACCCTAACCTTAAAGGGCACGTATCATGCATATAGACATTTCCAGGTCTATGTTTTTATTTGTGGCTCTACTGGAATATCTTTGTATGTATATGCATCCTTTTTATCTTACACTGGCCCTTTATGCAGCCCCTCGGTTCAGCCTCTGTCTGCAACTGGTGACAGCGTTTTAGCTCCTGTCTCTTTAAGGCCCCCCTCCTGATGACTCATGTTTAGATGGTTACCCTAGATATGCAAAACTCATGCAAGATTTGTATGCGTTGTTTCTTCATTGTGTGCATTGTATATTTTAATTATGTTTTATAATGTGACAACATTAAGTTCACTTGGTTATGGTTAGGGAAAGATCACGGTTTGGGTTAAATTGCTCACTGCGAGATCTTTCGCAGGTCTGGGGTTGCCATCTAGACACGACCCTCCCAATGAGCCCACTCTGTCTTTCAGGAAACTATGTTAACAAACAATAGTAATAGGATTTCACTTTCTCTTTTTCGTATTCTTTACTTGAAATGGAAACTTCTTGAATAGGCTACATCCAACCATGTTCGAGCCCAAATCCAATCCGAAATATGTGAGTGGACAACGTGAACAACCCATGGACAGCCTTAGCATCAAAGGCTACAGAATTGACAGCCGTTTGTGGGCATGTGCGAACAATCTGACATCATCACGAACAGGAAGTAGAGGTCACTTTGCAAATGAAGCGTTCAGAACAAGCTGAACCCCTGGCTTTTGGATTCTTACCAGGATCAGGATGGATTGTGCTCTTTAAGCCAATGGAGGGCTTTTAATGTAAAACATCACAGCAGGAAATGTTGAGTGTCATCGAAGATAACAGCAACAAGAGATAATTAGTAAATGAAAACAGTTGGATATGAATCTATTGTTCTGAGTTTGTGCTGTGGAAATGTGTATTCCACTGAATTTATTAAGACAGCTATACATGCAGCAAGTTCTGAGCTTGAACTAGGGGGTGGACGATACCACAAAATTTGGTTTTGATGCAATACCCATACTTTTGATTATTAAAAGCGGCTTATGTACTTTCATGTAGGGGAGAGCAGTGTGTCATGATTTTTTGAGCTGAATGCATCATCAATAGGCTAAATCTGAATACATTTTCATGAGGTTAGCAGGTTCAATGGCCAGAATATATTATCTGAATGTCTGAATATAGTCAGACATGTTTAATCAGTCTGCTAGAGTAACAGCTAATGGTGACCAGTTTGAAAATGTAAAATTAACCACTGCTGAAGATCCGATTTGACTAAAGTTAATTTCACTACTGTGTACTGTATACCTGGATATTCCTTGCCTCTATGAAAATGTTCAAAAATGAAACATAGTATCTGTAATAACGATATTTTGGGATCGATCCGCCCACCTCTGGTTTGAACATCAAACAGCATAAACAGCTTTAAAATGGGAGAAGATCTAAAAAACAGGGAGGCTTTTTACTAAAACATATACAACATGGGGAATTGCTTGTCTCTTACAGTATATAAACCTGTTTCAGAAAAAAAAGGCCTGGTTCTCTCTGCAGTTGGGGTAAATAAAGGCTCTGGGCACTATTTAAGAATTGTAATTAAATGAGTGAGACCTATGTAATGTGTTTGATGTGAAAGTACTATTAAACCTGCAATATTTTACCCACTTGGAGGCAGCAGAAACAAAGTGATACATCATCACCTTTTAAGGTGATATGTTGAACTTGTTAGCAAATAGTTGCTTATTTCTCCATTCAGCAGTTACGGAGCAACATTATTATTCATTTGGAGTCGTGTTTCTGTCCACCTGGTGAATGTAAGTCCAATATTCACTCTCTTTTAGCTGTTTTTGCTCTCTACCAACTCCTGAGGGAAATAGTATACAATAATAAAATGTAATAGTATACAGTGGGTTTTTGTGCTTTTTCTCTGAAAACAGCTGCCTGCTGCCGGAAACGACGCAGAGCGCTGAGAGTGAACCAAAACAGTGAAGTTGCAGCTGGACAGATAAACAATAACTCACTATAAAGCTCCGTAAAGCTGAGGGGAGCTGCAGAGTCACTGATAATTCTCTGTAGGTTCATCACTACAAGACATGCCACTGACATTATTGTCATTTGATACATTGTTATAATGAAAAATATCAATTATAGCCGCTTTAAAGACACAAAGGAGATCAGACTGGCTAATGTTAGCTAACGCTAGGCTACATACAGCATCACTGAAGCTAGTTTATTATCATTTTAGCTCTTCATCTAATGTGAAGAAATGCCACAAGCTCCATCAAGCTGAGATAGCTTCAACATGTAATTAATTAGTAAGAAATTCAGGGGTGATGGCTCTGAGTGTTATCTATAGCAACAGACGCCATCAGGTCCCAAGTATGTGATGGGTGAAGACAGAAATAGGGTGCTTTTTTTTTTTGTAAAGCTATGGAATACTTTTAAACTAAAAACAAGCCCAGAGTTGCTGTTCATGGTTGGTGCAATGTGGTCCATTCGGAGCCAAGACCTTCCAAATAAGGAGTATGAGGTGTTGCCTTTTATGCTCTGAAAACATGCCCCGCTACCTCAGACCCAAGCTAACGCTAGCTACTTTAGCTAAATTATGCTACCAGGGCAGGTATCTTAATCAAGTAACATTAAACTTAGTGAAATTTTGTGACAATAGTCCCCCTTTAAATAGTCAAGTCTTCAAATCTTATTAACAGAGCAATAATTTCCAAAGTGACCACCAGCACACTTATTAGCCTGAATTTAGCCATTGAGACTATAATAAAAAAATATTGATGTCGTATTTCTAGAGAGAAGTTGACACTTTTTGAATAGGAGTCAGTTGGAGCCAGCATCTAGCGGCCGTCAGTGATATTGCATTGTAAGGTACTTCATTGGCTTCAGCTGCTTGGTTAGTAAACCTTTTTAGAGTGCTTGTATTTTAAGCACTGCTGAAAAAATCACCATCAGGGAGGTCGAAGAGTTTAGACATCCTGAAGAAGCTCTGAGTAGAAGCACTGGCCCATAAAAAGGAGCCCACTGAGAACATTCAGGCATCTTATTGGAATATCTCCTACAGTAAATACCTCTCAATCGAGGTGTTGTGGACACATCTGAACCAGAAGAGATCATCACTGAGGGGATTATGTATCCAAAGTATCCTGGGAACAGCTCTTTATCCCCCAACAAAGCACTGGAGATTATAGCTATGGAAAAGGACACCTGTGCTAGCCCTGCTTCAATGTGACCTGGATAATTAGTCTGAAATAGATGGATGGTTTGAAACAGATGGACTTGTGTTTCAATAGCCAGTATACATCATTTAAATTCATTTGACAGCAACATATTCAACACATGAAGGTTTTATAATTTTCTACTTTTTTAATCTTGACTCTGGGAGGAGGAGGGAGACGACAGAGGGATGAACTGATACAGGAGGAGAGATGGAACTGTTGGATGATGGGATCAGTCCTCAGAGTAGCAGAGCCATTTAGAGAATCCAGAAGTCCTCAAGCAAACGTCATCACCACCAGATGCTTGGAGTCTCTCCATTTGCGCAGATGGATAGCTACATACATGAGCCACCATATGCCAGGATACAATATGCATGAGTGTGTGCATGCAGGAGACATAGTATGTATGTATTTATGTGTATGTTTGTGTGTGTGTGTGTGTGTGTGTGTGCATCTGTGTCATTAGTGCAATTAATGACTCATGTAGAAGAACTGAAGACTTCAATATGTCCCCTGAGCACAGTGATTACATTTGTGTTGATGAACCAGATGCTGCACATGCAGCTAACTATGTTTGTTAAATGTGTGCTCTGTTAACATGACAGCAAATCTTTAGTGAATCCTTATTGATTCACTTCAAAATTTCAGGTGACTTTTTAAAAGAAAGTTTAATTTTAATTGGTTTTCCCTTAAATTTTGAGATTTTATTTGAATCTGTATTTTTCATTTGTATTCTGAAAATGTAATTTTATAGACATTTAAAATGCTATTTTTGGTATCAAGTTTAGATAAAAAATTATATTTCCTTAATTACAAAATAACATTAATAAGAGAATAAAGTTCACAAAATATTTGTCTAAAGTGATTTTTTTTCATTTTTTTTTCATTGAGATACAGTCCCTCATAATGTCTTTGAATGTCCACGGTAGTAAGAAACACACACATAAAATGTATTTATTTATTTTTTGAATTAAAATATAGTAATTAATGTTTGGTATCTTGTGCACGGTTGCCATTTTGCCTTAGGGTGGGAAAGGTGGGACAGGTCAAGGGTTCACCGAACATTAGGATTCATTCTCTGTGGAGTGTGAATGTCAACAAATTTTATGGCAATCTGGACATTATTGAGATATCTTGTCCTGGACCAAACTGTTTCACTAACTGCTGTTCTTAAAGGGGACATATTATGCTTTTTGTGATTTGCTGTCATTTATATGCTGTTACGATGTCAGTTGTCTATGTTAAACATGGTCAAAGTTCCAAAACTTGAGGTGAATTTATGCTCCCTGAAAGTCAAAAGCCACATGCCCACAAACAGCCGTCCATTTCATAGCCTTTGTTGCTAAGGTTGTTGCTAAGGTTGTTCTACGGGTTGTTTGAGTTGTCCACTTGCATATTTTGGATCGGATTCAGGCTCAAACATGAATGGATTCATTTGAGAAGTTTCCATTTTGAGTGAAGAACGGGAAAAAGAAGTGAAATCCTACTTCTACTGTTTGTTTACGTAGCCTCTGGAGTGCAGGAAGTCTGCAGAGGGGCAGCTTCTGGAAACTAACCAATCAGAACAGAGTGGGTTCATCAGGAGGGGGGCCTTAAAGAAACAGGAGCTAAAACGGCCTGTTTCAGACAGAAGCTGAACTGAGATGCTGCATTAAGAGCCAGTATAAGATTATTATGGAGTTTTTTTAACTGTAAATCCCAGTCCCAGATTATAAATATAGACCTGGAAATGTGCATGATATGTCCTTTTTAAGATGTAGTCACATTTGACTGCTAAGAGCCTTCTTCATTGGAGTGATGCTGCAGATTGAAGTATATGTTGAGATTAATCTTTTCTCAACATAACAACTGGTGATATTTAAATTAGAAACATAAAGATAAAGATATTTCCAGCTGAAAGTTCATGGTCATCTGTTGCTGTTCTGTGTCATCACCACTGATGTAGTTTGACAGTGATCTTCCTGGACTTTCAATTAGCAGAGACCATCTCATGGTAATGCTGCCGTAATAATCAGGAAATGACCAGCTTGTATGAGAAATGACACTGCAGACAAATTAAACAGCGCAGCCTTTGAGATTGAATAGTGGAACATTTTGAATTATGATGTGCAGTCTCTTCTGCAGCCACATAGCCTTTCAATGACCTCTCCTTTACTTTTCCCTTCTTCTCTCACTCCCTCCCCTGTCTCCTCTCTCTTTCTCTTTTTATCTCTGTGATTTGCGTGGGAGTAAATAATTAAGACATTAGTCCCAGGATACAGAAATCCTTTTCAGTGGCAGCTTGTAGTAAATTAGAATTCATTATGATAACCCGTAGAGCAGTGATTGTTGTACCTCAGCAGGTTCTTCTACAGTTGCCAGGAGGAAGATTGTGGAGCATCAGATCATTTGAAAAAAACAGAAATTATAATTTAGAAAAATATATACATATATTTGCGTTAAGGAGGATTATAAATAGTCAAATAGGATGAGAAATTGTTGGCTGTTAGTAAAAACGACAATATAGGATGCTGCTTAGCTGTGAACATGTGAATGAACATGGTCACCAGAGACTTAATGCATATGTTTAAAAAACAATATTTTAAAAATATCACACCCAAATAATGTATTCTGTCTCTGTGTATCAAAAATGACAAGCTTGGTTTTGTTGCCAAATATCCTGGAACTAGGTAGCATTAAATATTGGGGGACTACCAAAATAACTACCTCTCCTTCTTTGCAAAGGGTTACCCCAAATTATATTTTTCAAAAGAGAAAGGTCAAGAGCTGTGACAAACAACATGGTAGACCAGATGCTTGGCTGTTATTGTCATGGCTAAATTTCAAATTTTAAATGTGGACAGTTTAGGTTGGTTGAACAACCACTGAATCCTCTGCAGAGGTTTAACAGTGCATGCTGGTAGTCCAACCAGGAGCGAGGTGCAGTAGTCCAGTCGTGAGATTACCAGGTGCTCAGACAGGTGCGGCCGAATCCTCCTGATGTTGTACAAAGTGAATCTACATGACATGCTAAGACTGCTGCAATGTGTTCGGCTGGTAGTATAATACCAGGATTCTTTGCAGACTTGGATGGTAATAACATATTATTTCAAGACACCCAAAATTCCTGGCTACAGCCCTAACAAACAATGGCAAAAGTCTTGTAAAGAAAACATTAATTTCACCTGTCTTTAATGGTGCATTGATACTAAAATGACTTATTTGGTTACTACAAAAAAAAGGTGTTTATTCATCTAATCATAGACAAACAAAAAATTTATTTTGCAAACCAAGAAATTACACTTCCCCAAAGCTTCTTCGGGTTATTTTGATGCAGACACACAAGGTGATCATTATATCTCTCTGGATTAGACAAAGTGCAGCTTCAGGAACTGTAGAGTATGGTGTCATCTGCCAACATCCAGTCACTTTTCTCAGTAGCTCTAGCTACATTCCTTAGAAAAACTACTTTAGCATCAAAGGAATATCGTCATGGCTCTGAACTTTGACCGTAAATACTCTATGCTGCTTGTACTGTTTTTCATCAAGAAAGTTAAGCTCATTTCACTGTCGCACTCGTTGGAAGTCGCACTGGATATAAACGTCTGATGGAATGTAAATGTGAAAATGAAGTGAGGACTAACTCCACACACCTTTAGCATTTTAAATGCTGTACTTTTCTTTGATGTCGCCTCCTAAGTGCCTGCATTAGCTTTCATTTTACAGCAGGGAGAAACCAGGACACCTGTTCTTAACCGAGTCAGTTGAGGCACATCAAAGGCTTCCTTTTGCACCTATACCACCCCCGTGTCCTTAAAAGGTACTGATGAATCAAATCATTGTAGAAGAAAGATTTCTTTATGAATGCCATTTCCAATGCATCTATAGTACATGAAGGGAATCATGTGTTATGTTCACTGGCTTGGATTATGGGCGGAGTAACCAGTACGATTACTTAGAAAGTGCTTATAAAGTGCTGGGATTACGGCAGAGTTTTACAACAACTCCTCTGAAATAAAGATTGTCTCTGCAAACATCACATAAGCTATTAACCTTCAGGAAAGACACAGCAATTGCCGTATTATCATCTGGTAAACAAACTGTCCTGAGATGAGATGCACCAGGATCTAGCTGACTCTTCTTCAAGCAACGGCTCAATCAGTAACAATCAGGTCGTGATTCATGCGCACGGCTGCCGGTTGAGCACATATCTGAAGTGGGGGGCGGCTCTCCTTCTCTTCTGATAAACAGTTTCCTGAGGGAAACCCTGAAATGGAAGGTTATAAATGAGACCATGCTTCTATGAGTGAAGAGACTCTCATTACCACTTAACCCAAGAGGCTTCATTTCTGCTGATAAATAGAAGCACTGATGAACCCTGTGGGATGAGTGGGCGAAACATCTTCAAGACAAAAGCAGCAAATCCATATGTTGCCTTTAACAAAGTAATTGCAGATATCTCAGCAATGATGTGCCCATTGGAAGCATAAAGTGGAGGTCAGTCTGCTCTGCCTATGACAGAACGCCATGTTATTGCTATTTAACTGAAATAATGTAAAACTAGGGGGGCGGCATTATGAAATCAAAGAATTTAAAATATAAAATTCTCCCTTTTGGTTTCTGAATTTTTAAAGATGATCACAGGGGAAGTGAATTCCAGATGTATATGCTGTAGACAAAAAAAAAAGCAATTTCATTTCAGATGGACTTCAAAGAGCCTCTTCACACTAAAACTTATAAGGAGAAAAGGCATTGCTGGATTTTAGAGTCATATTTACAAATTAATAAAATTAAAATATCAATTATAGAATTGTTTTTTAAAAATCTGGTGAATTGAATAAAAAAGACCAAAATCTTCGAAATGCAAAATATTTGCACTGAAAATGTATGAATGAATTTCAAAAAATTAAGTTTGGAAATAGCAAACCCTCATTATACATTTGTTCAGGCTGAGTGGATATCGCTCATGTCTCCATCTTGAGCTACTGGGTCACAAATCTTCCTGTTCAGCATTGTGACCTCTGCTCTTCACCCTCCACAGACTCTTGTGTTTGTCAATAATTGATTTGACCTTTTGTTTGAGCAATTAACCCCAACTATCTCCTCTCGTTCAGTGTTTATCGACTCTCTAACAAAACACAATCCTCGGGGAAAAACCCTGGGAATTATGAATATTAATCTTGAGCGTGAGTAGAGCTGTGATCTGCCACCAGCTGCAGGCAGAGTGAACTCTACGGTTTCACCGCTCTATCTATTTTGATGTAATTATGCGCGCATTGATTAGCTGCATTGACAGGCTTACAGTAACAACTGGAGCTAAATTAAAGAGGTTAATTAATATGACTGGGTTTCGGCACATGCCACCATGTAATGATGCAGGAAAGGCTGACTGTGTAGAGGTGTAGCAGTTGATTATCCTCCAAGAAGAGAGTGATTTTACGGTCAACAAGCTTTTATATTTCTCAGCAGCACACCGCTCACTCCCTCTTCCTCCTGTGTCTTTCCATCTTCATCTCACTTTCTTTTCCCTCAGTGTTTTCCCATCTCTTTCCTGGTCTGCATTCACATGCTTATATCCTGAAGTGCTGATTCCTCTTCCTTTAAATAGGAGCCATGTTACAGCAATTAGATGGACAATTTAATCTGATCTGAGGCGAGGACATCGGTACTTCCTGCAGAGATTGCACACTGTATCATTTAAGGGGCACCAGTGAAAATCATATATACATTTTTTTCTCTCCCCAGAGGCAGTGGTGCCATCTTGGTTTCATTTCAGCAAACAGCATTAAGGCAGTGTAAGTGTGATTGCTGCTGTCAATCAACCTCTAAGCTGGTTGAAGGGGAACCCCCCCCCCCCCCCCCCCCCCCACACACACACACACACACAAAAAAAAACTAAAACATAGAATTAAAATTCAGAAACAACCACATCCATCCATCTGTTCATTTTCTCAGCCCGCTTATTCCTGCTCAGGTTGCTGGAGCATATCCCACATCCAAAAGGCAGGGAAACAGTCTGTCACAGGGATAACTGTCACACGAACTTTGATTTTAATTTGATAAACACAAATTTTTAATCTATGCAGTAAGAAAAAAAGAGCAGAAATCCCAAAAAATGTTACCTTTACACAAATGACTTGTAAAGCTAAGGTGTAAAGTTGCAATATCCTGAGATAATCTCTTCACATAAATGATGAGGTTTTGGGATGTGCTTCAAGTGCTTCTTCTTCTTCTTTAATTTCTAAGCGTCAGCATATTGCTGCCACCCACTGTTAAACGCCTCTGACACATCCGACAGACAAAAAAATCATGATGGAAGAGTGTTACACATGTTTTAAGTATGACGGGGACTCACAATAAATTAGAAACACTTTTTTTTTGCAATTTTTTCTTAAAATAGGCGCAATAGTTTGATGTTACATACATTTTTATCTTATATTTCTTCTAAAGTTTGAACATGCTTATGTAAACTGATTAATAATACAAAACACTTAAAGCAGTGGTTCCAAGAAGTTGATACAAAAAGTTGAATAAACCTTTTCCAATGCAGACATTTTGACTTGTCAAACACGGGTGTAACTAACAACATCATCAACTGCTGCGCTGCACTGTAGTAATTGCTGGAACGGAGTCATCATTAATGCTATTAGTTCCACTCATGCTTTTCCTGCTATGACAAGTCAAAATGTCTGCCGCGAAAAAGGCCTATGAATCTGATTAACTTCAGAAATATAAAGAAACAAAGAGCTTAGATGCCAGCAAGGCTTTTAAGATTCAGGTTAGCAAGATTTATTGAGACAGCAAAACAAGTATATGAAAAGCACAAGAAGGACAAATTTTTGACGTGGAGGAAAAGTAAAGCAGATGATCCTCACAGAGCAAATACATCAGTCAAATCCAGAGTATGAAGCCCATATTTTCTCATGGAGGAGAGCAAAAACTCAGTTTAGGCAAAGTTTCACTTGCACAACAGAAACTAATAAGAAGCAGGCAGTTTATGTTCTAGATCATTTCAAAAAAGGTTAATGTGGCTCCTTTTGTTACAGCCTGTACATTTAAATAAATATATATTTTTTTTTAAAGTAAGCCAAAAAAAAAAAAATCTGTTTTAAATAGTAAAAAGTAAAGCGGCGACAAAGAAAATCTATATAAAGAATTTAAAAAACTTTGATGGTTTTAAGTTTATAAAGCAGGATAAGTTAATTACAATACAACTGAACTTACACAGAGTCAATGTAGCTCAGATTAATGTCTTTCAACACACATTTTTTTTTTATTGACAAACCTTTTCATACCCTGTTCCACTTCACCTGTACCTCAACCTGAAATAAACTAGTCTGTAAGTGGCCAATATTTCACAAAGAAAGGTGCTTCTATTCTTCAAAAACATGATGGTAGAGGACTTCAAAGATGTATTCAGTGACATGCAGTATTTTCATTCATAAGCAATATTAACTTCATAAGTGAGTGTCTGCATCACTTGATGCTGTGTGTGTGACTTGTTATGAACAAATTTCTTGAAATGAACATTTGCAGTTTAATAAAGAGGGTGTGTGTTTTTCTTCTTTATGGATGTTGAATAACTTGCAGCGGCTTTAATATCTCACAACCCACACTGGCATGTCTGTAAAGATAACAGGGTGCAAGGACGAGATGGCAACATCAGGCAAGCTGGGTTGTTGATGGAGGAGGGTGGTATGTAGAGGGTTTGTTTTATATTACTGTAAGAAGGACAACAATTGTGGTTTGAGCGAGACATTAACTAAACTTTCCTCTGCTGGTCTCCTGACGTGTTGATAAGTATTTGGGGAGGGAAACACAAACACAAGCAGAAAGATCCTCAGTGGCGTCCGGCCTAAACCGGCGTCCCCAGCCGCTGCGCTACGGTGCTAACCAGTAAACAGATATGACAGCTCTCGGCGAGATGGGCCCTTAGTCACAGATTTTAATCTCCCCAGGCGAGCTCTGTCCTGCCGGCTCACCTCACTGTGTTTGCTCTGAGAAAAGCCCCAGCAGCTCAACATAACCCCAGAGAAAAGCTTAATATAATTCCTCCACTTTGAATGATCTCATCTTTTTAAATCTCTGCTAAGTGGTCGGAGGATAGGAGGGAGGGGAGAGAGGAAGATGAGGTGGCAGTGGTGGTGGTGGTGGAGAAACATGCCAGTCTTTCACTTATTCCCCCCTCGCTTCCTGTCTCTCTTTCCCTATATCTTTTTCTCTTCCTCCCAGCTTCTCTGGTAATAAGCAGAGCGGCGCAGAAATGTTAGCAGCATTACTATCCTTCCTCCTCCTTTTTCTGCCCGACCAAAGATTAGTCTCTCTGGGAGAACAGAAAAGCAGAAAGCTGTTTACTTAGTTTTCATTCATTCTCATTACCTGCAGAAGTGAAGGTCAGCCCATCAATATGCCCAGGCCACGTTCATCTTTAGGAGATGGGTCTTTCAAAAATGGTGAATATAAAATAAAAAAATTAGCAACACTTCTGCCATAATCTTTAATGTCAAGCTGCAGGCTCAACAAGTAAAGTTTCACTCCAGATGCACTGAGGTGGAAAGACGGAGGAAAGGGTACGTTTTGAATAGGAAAACAGTGAAACGATGAGTTGCATATTGATGAGGTACTTAGTCGGAGTTATCTCAAAATACTTTTGCATACTTTTATACTCCCAGAGGATGCTTTTTTTTCAATGTTACCTTTTAATGAATCTGTCTTGATTGGATATCTAAGGATGTATGTGTTCATGAGTTAACTTTCTATTTGTCGTGTTGTGGTTATGATTTGAACACATTCTTGATCCATAAATATAATGAGAATCATATTCAAATATCAAACTTGCAACAAAAAAATATACTTCTTTATCAGTTGAAACTTTTCACTTCAGTTTTCATTCTAAATTGGGACATTTTCCAGCCTTTGCATACAAATAAGTGTAGTTGAAAATGCACCCAGTCATTGTATGATGCTTTTAGTAATCTCTTCTATTTGTATTCCAAGTGTTTGTGTTTTCTCTTTGCAGCTGCCCAGAGTGAGACCAGGTGGTTTGGTAACCACATATTTTCATTTGGTTTAACTGTGTACTGAATAATTTGCTATCTGCACTTTAGGGACCTACTGTATGAGTTAAGGTGAACCTTTGCACTTGTTATCAGATTAGAGCTGCAAAGTTTTGGGGCATCTGTAAAATTCTCTCTTTGATCATTAGAGGGAAACACTGGTGGGTTTCATATGAGGTTGTTCCTATTCCTTAACAAAGTTTAGTTTAATATTAATGAAGCTTTGCTGCAAGGAAGTATGTCTGTCTTTGATATCATGTCAACATGCAGCCCATTAAAGTGTTTTTTTTCTAAAACATGACAAACATTGCTAGAATGCTACTTAAAGTTTGTAACTAACATTCTCAAGAAAATTACTTTATTTTTGAATTTAAAAATTTGTTTTCGTAGATGTAGAATATTTAACAACAAAAACAACTAATTGTCTATTAACTGCAAAGAAAGCAAAAGGTTTTGCTATGGAATATTTATTTGGTTTGCCTGTTGTAATGATGCTTTTAAGACACACCATTGTGAAGTCATCCCTCCGTCACTGTATATATAATCATGTTATCTCTTCACTGTCATACAGTAAGGCAAACTTATGAAAAGAGTTCATAGACCACTTGATAAAGATTTTTTCAATGAAAAGTACAGTGATAGCTTTAGAGATTACAGTAATATACTCAATGGTTTGTCTTGTGGAGGGATGTCAAGTTGTCACATGCAGTGACACAACTTTATTGTGGCATATTATTGCAACATGGTGTGAAACTGTAAGAGAGTAAGAGATAACTGCTGTCAGATGCTGAAAGCTGTATTTTTAACTTCTGTTAGCTGCTAATTTGAGTGCTTGAAACACACCAGGCTGGAAAACATGCAGAATACCTCCTTCCCATTGAAAACAAAGCTGCAGAAGACTGAAATTGGAGGGTGAGAGCGGACATGGGCACTCAGAGAAAACTACACACAGTAGGAAACATGAGGATCTGACAGTGAAGAGTGACACTGCTGCAGAGGAACCGTTCCACTAATATTTAGGTGGATGATCACATCCCAGCAGGGCGACATACTGCAGTGTACAAATGTCAGTGTCACTTAGAGCTCCAGCGTCCACATGTCTTTCTGTGTCTTTCCCCGTTTCTCTCTGTCTGACTGGTGAAAAGGTCACCTGCTCAGGAGGATCACTGCCTGCTCTGGCTGATCTCTTCATCACAGAGCTGCCACATCAGTAAATATGCTCCCACTCTGCTGAGTCCTGACCTGTGTGTCTCACTAAGAATGAGGTGGTGGAGCAGCTCTCCCCTGACAGATCTTTTCAAAGTAGTATGCCAGCATAAATAAATCACTGATAAAACTAGGATAGCAGACAATAACCAAAGTGGTTGACAGCCACCACAGCCTGCATTTCACAGCGGTGCACCACTGGAGTGGTTTTACTGGGAAGTTAGGTTTAAGTGTAGTGATTCTCACAGTGGTCTACATTTATTTTGTTTTGTGTTATGATTTGCATGTATGGTAATGTTAATACAAGTGTTCTGGTACCATATTTTAGTACCAATAACTAGTACAGAATAAAATGCACTGAACATTCAGTTCGGCTTATAGTTGCATAACCAACAGTTTTGAGGTACTTTATCTGAATATATCCATTACAGTAAATGCTACTTTATAATTCTACTTTACATTTCAGACTGAAATATTGTACTTTTTACCCCACTACATTTATTTGACAGCTACTTTGGCAAGTAAGATTTTATGAACAAAATATATGATCATCTTATAAATGATGTTATGTTATAGATTAACTCAGTCCCTGAGAGATGCACCATTCAAACATTTATGTTATACTGTGAGTGTATTTTTCTGATAATATTTGTATATTAACATACGGGAAAAAATAATTCAGGAGTTTTACTTGTAATAGTGTTTTTACACTGTGGCAAGAATACATACTTGCAAAATAAAAACAAATTAAAAAAAGAAAATAAAAAAAGCACATATTCACAGATTCAGCAGAAAAAAGTGCAGCTGACGTCTGCTCAGGTTAAAGTTGGGTGGAGCTTTTCTGTGTAGACTAATAAAAATATTGAGGTGTACAGTTGAAGAAAACTAACAGGAGAGTGAGTAGGATGTCACTGATGTCTATTCAGTCCTAAGAAGAGTTCTAATCGGTTAAATTAAGTGCAAACACATGTGTGGGTGTAACAAAGTGTGCACCATAAACAACTATAAGTAGCTCGAAAACCAATCAGAACAAGTGACACATCTCCACTTGTTTATTGCAACATTTAGTGTCTGGACACTTCTTCCAGTGCTGCGTTTCCCCATTAATTCTGAAGCTGAAGTACTGTAAACAAGTGAGACAAACATAACTGAAGTGGTTCACAGCCTTCCCATAGCCACTACACTGCAGTTTACAATGTCACCTACTCATTCTGTTGCTGTGGTGCATCTGCTGGGTTTTAGCACACAACACTTTATAAATTACATGTCTTCTACAGCAGTAAATCTATAAAAAAAAAATCAAAATAAATTCATAAATTCATCTTTCACATCAGGAAGTACCGGTGTCTTTTAACTTTCTGTGTTGTTAATGTGCGGCAGTAAGTCAAACATGATTGTGAACGCAATCGAAAATTTGGTCCCTTGTCTTTTCTTTGACATGTTTTAGTAAGTTAACCTGACATATAATGGTGAACACGTGCAAAGTGAAAGGAAATGTCAACTTTAAATTTTTATCATATTTTTAAAAAATGACTGTGATATGAAAAGAACTATAGGAAGAGCAGGAGTAAAAACCAAAAGCCTAAAGGATGAATCATTATTTATAAATGAAACCGTGTCTTATGTGCATTAGTGTCGAATACAAAGTGTGCTGCTCTCTCTTTCCTCAGGCAGAGGGTATGAATATAAATGATGGTATTTTACTCTGGAAGAATCCAGGCACGAACAACACACACATTCACACACGTACATGCACGTATAAATTACAGGTACACACATGTACAAATACAAACACACACACACACACACACACACACAAACAAAGGGATGACAGTATATGCACACAATGACAATGTACATCACACACACACACACACACACACAGGCATAGTCAAAAATAGACAATGCACATTTTTTAAAAATACAAACTACACGTTCAAGCTGTACAAACACACACATACACAAACACACACACACGCACACACAAAACCTCTAATAAAACACACTATAGCTCACAGCTGTATAGTTCTAATACTAGCAACAATCTTTAGTGTGTGTGTGTGTGTGTGTGTGTACACTTTTGCTGTATCCTAGTATGACCTTTTTACTGTACACGTGTGAAATTGTGTGTTTGTTGTGTTACCAAAAGTGTGTGCAAACATCTGTGTGTGTGTGTGTGTGTGTGTGTATCAACCATGTGCAGGGCTGCTGATAAGGACTGTCCTGAGCTGCCATTGGTCATGGGTGTGTGTGTGTGTGTGTGTGTGCTTGTCTGTGTGTGTGTTTGGGGTCCCGTCGGTCATCCCACCGTTCACTCAACCAAAAGGTGAAGAGACGACCCCCTGAGCCAAACATTTATTACCACATCAACACTGTTTGCTGTTCTTTTTTTCCTTCTTCTGCCTCCTCGCTCCCTTCACTTCAGTCCCGCTCACTCACACAGTCCTCTGAGTTCTGATCTTTGAAAATATCTTCAGGAGTTGATAACCCCATATTTTAAGGGGTAAACAAAGATCTACAACTAGGGATGCAAATTCTAAGCAATTAATCAATTGATTGATCGTCAGCCACGTTTACAATCAATCGTCAATTAATCAATTTTTGAGGTGGATATTTTTCTTTAACAGAACCGTTTTTTAACCACTAAGAATGATGTTTGCCTCAAAATCAGAGTACATTAGAGAACAGATTAAGTAAACACACCTATAGGGTCCCAGTCCTGTTGGTCGCTCTTCAAACATTGGCCGACAAAATCCAAAATATTGAACAGTAAACAGTTACACATCTTCCAGCTTCGTTGGAAGCTAATATATTAAAATAAATTAGAATAAATTAGATCAGACTAGATGTGTGGGACATATCTAACAATTAAAACAAATGTGATGTTATTAAATAAATATACAACAGATTACCCCAAACTCCCAGCGGACTTCAGTCTGACTGGTTCTTTGTCAAATAATATGCATTCCTGATCTACATGATGGAGTGCTGTGCTTTTTTCATTGTAGCTAATGTTAGTCCAGCTGCTGGATACAGCTGCTTAACTGCAACAGATGTCCCAGGACTCACAAATACTGTCTCTCCATCTTTATCAATCCAGGAAATCTTTCAGTATTTACTGCCACTGCTAAAAGGCCTGTACACTGAGTACACAGCAGGGGAGTGTCACAGATACAGTTCAGTACAGTTCACTTTACTTTTGATTTTGTTGGAAACGTGTAGATCTGCTGGTCCTCAACGTTAGCATCGCAGCAACAGCGCTGCTCTCTGCTGTCTCACACTCAGCTCTCTGCCTACATTAACCGAGCAGCTGCTTCTGTTGAAGATGATAGTTTAGCCTTAGCATGAGCCTCAGTTAGCTAAACGGGACAGCCGCCAGAAACTTTTCACAACTTTATGCTGCTGTGTTCATTAACATGACTGCCACAGTGAGTCAGGCACACTGCGACTTTTTTCTTCCTTGGATGGCAGGGAGGTGCCTTTGTTTTACAATTAGTGCAGCAGTCAGCAAACACAACTGTAACTCCATGGGCCCTATTTTAACGATCTAAGGGCAAGGTCTGAAGCACATGGCGCAAGTGCATTTAAGGCGTGTCTAAATCCACTTTTATTGCTTTAACGGTGGAATGAATGGTCGCAGCGCCAGGCGCATGGTTCAAAAGGTTTGTACTTAGTCTTTTAATTAATTATAGGTGTGTTTTGGGCATAACATGCAATAAACGAATCAGAGTATCATCTCCCATTCCCTTTAAAAGCCAGGTGCACTTGCACCTTGGCGGATTGCTATTATAATGGCGCCTTGATCTTAAAGATGAATAATGATTGATTTGCTGTCTGTAAACATCTACACTGTTTGGACAAAAGTCAACAAAATAAAACACAGAAATGATATTTAATAAAGACTCAAGGTAATGACGCACAACTGACTCACCCACACTTGCTTCTTTCTGTCTCTGTTCTTTAGTTTATTGTCTATTCTCAATGGTTTTTCAGCTCTCTTCACTTCTTTTTAATGATTAATTTCTTCTCTAATTATTTCAACCTCTCTCTATCCATCTTTGTAACACTCAGTCTCTGTATTTTCCACACATTTTCTTGTTTCAGAGTCAAGCTATATTGCCCTTTTCTCTCATTTCTCTTGCTTTCTTTCTCTTTATTTCAGTCTCACCCCCTGGCTCACTCACTCTCTGCCTCTTTCTCTCTCAGGACAGTCTCTCAGACAGGAAGAGTCACAAACCACATTAACCTTTAAGAGCTAAAAATCAATGTCCTGTTGTTAATTTGTGCTAATTTGCTCCCACTTAGTTTTACAGCAGCCTTCTTTTTTTTTTTCACCACTCTGAGTTTCAAAACGTCTGGATGCAGCTTATGAGAACATATGGCAGTTGTATCGCCTGCACGCCTTCAGACGTTTTGTCTATTCTCGAGACATGTCTTTAGTGCCCCCTGGGGCCAGTTTAGCAGCAGAAAATAACTTGAAAGTTACAGTCAGGCTTTTTCATGAGTGTGTTGGGTATGCGTGTGCAGATGTGTGTGGAGCCTTAAAATTATTCTGATGGAAGAATGTTTAATGTTTTATTTTCTGTGTATTCACTGTAGCTACTGCTTTCGGCCCTTTCATCTCAGTATCCCCCGGCTTGATGTGGGGAGAGGGTTGAATTTGGGTGTGTTGCTGTCTTTTTTTAATATAACCACCGGATGGCACTAAAGATGCCCAGTGATGTCCAGAAAAATGTTCAAGTTCTTCACACAGTTTAACCAAATTCTCTGATTCAAATGTGTTAATAATAATAATTTTATTTGTATAGCACCTTTCTGAACAATAGGTAGAAAGTGTGCTAAACTATGCTACATACTTTTGGATGGTTATGACAATATATCATATTTTATAAGTTGATGATTCAGTATTTAAATTCTTATTCTGTAAAGTAACAAGTAACTACAGCAGTCAGAAATGTAGTAAAAGGTTTATTATCTCACTTTGATCAGTAGCATAATTGCAGAATATGTAGTAAATGTAGTATAATGTGAATACTTGTAAAGCGCCTCAAATTGTACACTAATACAGTACACAGTACAATAGTTAATGTATAATGTATTTAGTTATTTTCCATCGGTGCTGGTTTGATTTGGTGTATAACAATCTGGGTGAATAATGCCTACATCTGCACCAATGCTAAATGTGTTTAGGGTTATAACACTCTGGGAATGCACATTAAAAATCAGGTGCTGGTCATGGAAATGACATATTTGAAAAGAGGATGACCGCGTACTGAGCTCCAATGAATTGATTGCCACCAGGTGCTGTATGTATAAGGCTATATGTGGTCAAAAGTAAAGTTAAATATGACATTTGTACAGTATGTAATTAGCATGTTTTGTATGTCAACAAGTGAAAAAGTTTTTTTTCCCATTTTCTTTTTCTTAATGTGCAATATAATGTCTATTTGAATTTGTTTTTGTCATTCTCGACTCTCTCTCGACTTACTCCTCTCTCTTATCTTTCTTTCTTTTTACAATTGTTGATAGTTTACTTACTATAATTGAAACTAGAGCTCGAAGAAGCTAAATTTCAGTTCCCTCAATGTTGCCACCCACCGAGTTGCTGTGCATGTGACAATAAAGCTCTTGAATCTTGAATCTATGTCAAGTTGTTGCTGTTGTTGTCATGTAAAATGACACAAAGGTTGAAAATATACATTTTCACATTTCACACATGTATATACAAACACTAAGACGTATTTGAAAAATCACAAGTGGTTTGAATTTCCATGTGACTTTTCAGAGAGCCCACAAGCTGGATGCCAGACCGATCTTCAAACAATGAAAACCAAGTTTCAAATCCCCTGAACCTCATTCTTTATTAAAACTAGTCATTAGTACATCTAAAATAAAGCATGACTCTGCAACTGCATGGCCTGTTTAACCCCTCTAGTTTATTCCAAAATTAATTTTTGGTTGATATTTCGGGAGAAACATTTCCATAACAGTGAAGGAAAACATACCAAAAAAAAAACTTAATAGGAGCCAAGAATGCAAACTGCATTACAAAGTTTCATGTTGAGTATTTGTTTAAATCAGCTGCTTAGGATTTTGGAGCATTGTCTACATTTGTTTTTTTCACTGGGTGCCGTCACCTGCTGACCTCACCGATGTAGGTGAGTGCCGAACAAGAAATGCCACCTCACAGGAGAAAACACCAACTGAAAGCAAATGCGTGTGCATGTGTGGCTGCATGATTATCTTCTCTCAAGCCTATTTGTCAACTCAAAGATGTGCAGGTAGAGAGCCTGGGTGTGTGTCTGTGTCTGTTAAGTGTGCCTACTTGAAAAATATCAGCAGCAGAGTTTGTCCTCTTGTTATTGTAGCATCTCATGTAGATAAATCAGAGCCACGCTATGTTCAGAGACCGGTCCTGACATCCATAATGGAACTGAATCACAGAGATTCAGAGAAACTGTATGTGTGTGTGTTTGTGTGTGAATGCACACATTTCAAATTCTTGCTCTGCCAGACAGGCTTCCTCAGGGGAGAAATGCATTATGGATGACATCAAAAAATACACACCAATCTCCAAGCTTGTTCTTCTGGACCTTAGCACTGCCTTTGACACAGTCGATCACAGCATTCTGTTAGACAGGCTGAGGCACTGGGTAGGATCATCTGGCACAGCTTTAAAATGGTTCTCTTCATACCTGTGAAACATGATGTTCTGTGTCTCCATTAATAACCACATGTCATCTTTTGGTGTTCCACAGGTGTCAGTTTTGGGACCAATTTTATTTTCTCTGTACATGCTTCTCCTAGGACATATTATCCATAGACACGGTGTTGCCTTTCATTGTTATGCTGAAGACACACAGATGTACCTGTCCGTTCCTGGCATGCTGAGTTCACTACTAGACTGCCTGTGTAATGTCAAAAACTGGATGTCACAAAATTTTCTGTAGCTTGACTCAATCAAGACAGACGTTGTCGTAATTGGTTCCCAGTACATAGCAAAACAAATCCTGCCATCTGCTGGTTTCCTGTTGGTTTGACAGTAACTTAAGCTTTGAGCAGCACACAACAAAACTTGTGATGTCTTGTTTTTATCATCTTAGAAATATTTCCAAAATACGATCTATTTTATCTTTCGAAGACACAGAGACCATTTTAAACACCTTCATCTCCTCACACCTTGAGCCTCTTCACCTGCCTCAACCAAAAATGTATTGATCAGCTCCAGACTTTACAGAACTCAGCCGCCAGGCTTTTAACAAGATCCAAGATAAGTGACCATATCATCAGCCTGTTTTAGCCTCCTTTCACTGGCTCCCAGTATGTTTTAGAATTGATTTTAAGATCTTACTGTTGACTTTTAAGGCTCTTCATGGCCTCTCTCCATGCTATATACCTCTTAGTTGACCTCTTAGTGGCATACGAACCAGTACATAGCCTGAGATCCTCGGGCAGTTGTCTTCTGTCTGTTCCCGAGGCGCCACTGAAAACTAGACGTGACAGGGCATTCGCAGTCAGAGCCCCAAAGCTATGGAACAAGCTGCCTGAGGAAATCAGGTCAGCAGAATCAGTGACCTCTTTTAAATCTCTTCTTAAAACATACTTTTATCCGAGAGCTTTTCCTGATTTTACTTGCTTTTTATTGACTGTCCTTTTGCTGGCAACACTGTAATTGGTTTTATTTGTTTTATGTGCTTATTACTATATTGGAAATTGTTATTATGATCTGCTTGTTTTGAAGTTGTTGCCTTATGTGAAGCCCTTTGTAATGTGGGTTTAGAAAAGTGTTCTATAAATAATAATTATTATTATTATCATTTCACCACCAATAGGCCTTTGGCTTGAGGAAAAGCCTTTAGGTCTATTCCCTTGTTCACAGTATATAAAAGATAAAAGGACTGATGAAGGGATAGATGGACAGATCGATGGATGGATGGACAAAAGGTTGAGTAGATGGGTGGTGGGGTGGATGGATGTTAGAGTGGATGGATGGATAAGTGATGGATAGAAGGTGGAAGCAGCTTCTCAAAATAAGCTACAGTGTGTGAGATCATGTTAATGAAGGAACATGTCACCCAGTGCAGCAGTGTGTGTCATTGACGTGTTTTTAATAGTTTTTGGACAACAATGGTCTACAGCACAGAGGAATATGATTTATCAGGCTTTGGATACAAACACAATACTTGTAAGTAGGATCATTTCATTGTTGGTTTTGGTCTTTACATGAGATTTGTTGACAATAAGAAAAATATAGACTGTAGCAAGGCGTTTCCTTTAAATTGGGAACTTTACTGCTGGCGCCCTGTCCTCAAGTCTCAAAAATTAACATGGTGAGTAAAATGGAGACTGTCCACCCATGAAAAATGACACAATAGGTTTGAGTGACAGGTGCCATCTGGCGGTCATAGTAATTATGACCTGGAGCAATGGCGCGATAGAGATGATGTCTATATAAGTTGACAAATTTCCTCATTGGTGGGTTGGGTGGCTGTTATAACCCAAAAGTTGTCTTTGGCACAAGGGACTGCTGTTCGGTTTCCTGTTTCCAACCTTGAGTGTTACATTTCCAACCACAAGTCAGGACAGTTTTTTTTAAAAAAGTAACTACTAACCTTACCCCTGTGGTTATTATTGTAACCATGGTGATGAAGGTCGCCTAACTTTAAGGGAGTAGTAACTTTAACCCACACCCCATGTTTCTCTAACCTTGACAAAGTGATCATTTTAACCCAAACCATGATCTTTCCCTGAACCTAACCAGACCTTAACCACAGTGTTGTCACATCATAAAACATCATGGTTTTCTAACAATGGTTTGGAAATCACAGACAAATGTCCTGCTGATTACTGCCAAGGGTGACAGATTTGAAAACGCTCCTATGTGTCGTTCTGGAGTCACATGGTCAAATAACGTATTTGGTCATTTAATTTGGAGGACTTGTTGGTAAAATATTATGATAATTAATACATGGCCACATCTACAGAATAAAGTTTCACGTTGTAAATGACAAAGATTTTTCCCTGAAAGAAATACATACACCCATAAATATACAGAGCATAGTTCACTGCTTTGTATTTTGCTCCTACATTCAAGATTGCAATTGTTCAAAAATAAGTCAGTTCATCAGAAGAAGAAACTGACATATAAACTGATTCCTTATTCCTTGTTTTGGGGGATTACAATACAGACTGTGTCCATCCAGTAGGTATATATCTATAACATATTGTGGTTGCATGTTTTTTTATTCTCTGCTTCGTGCAGCACTGCGGAGCACTCATCCTGCCAGTTTGGTGTGGGAGCAACAAGTCAGTTTGTCTCAGTGAATTGGAAGGAACACTCACCTGTGTAGATTTTTTGAAGGAGGGCAAATTGTTCCTGATTGCAATCTGTCACCTCTGAACTCAGTGAATGGTGACATGGTGTGTGTGCGTTTTTATTGTACAGGCTTGTGCTGCCGTGTGTATGTATGGAAGTGAACTCTAAACTAAAGCACAACTAAAGCTGCTACTCGCATAGAATTTTCATTAATCTCAAACTTCATTTTGTTGTTTTTGGTTCCTGATTTTTCCGCACTAACTGAAAACATTTATAAATTAATTAGGCAATTGTGGCAGTATTGATGTCATAAATAGTGTCATCAGCTAATGTACTATGTGCACATAACACATACTGTAAACTGACTCATTTTTCATTTAATGAGTTCTCAAAATTATCAGTCCTTGCTGTGTCATTGCCATTAATGTCTTATGACTTACAGTAGTTTATTGTCGCCTTTCAAAATCTTGTTATTCTTCCATTTAATCGAAACAAACAAAGTAGCCAGGTCAATGGTGACAAATTGTGTCGGCACATATGGTTGAGTTCTAGCGGCAAATGTGACCTGACTCTGACCCATATATTTGACCTCTGTAGATTTGTTATGGTTTTGTGGGTGCAGACTCAGGCTGATTCAGGCACTGAGTCAGCTTCACTGAGCTGCATTCAGGCCAATTCAGTGCCTTCCAAATCCATTACAAATCACCTTTACAAAAATACAACTGATGTCACACAGCTATGGTTAAGGTTTGATTAGGTTTAAGCACAAAATTACTTGATTAGGGTTTGGGAAATATCTAGGTTTGGGTAAAAATAACTACTTGCTTAAGGTAAAGGAACAATCATGGTTGTGGTTTAACCGATGTTGACTGTCGGCAGAAAATGGCAAGCGAACAGGAGGTAGAGAGGGTTATCCACTAATCAGAAGGTGGTGCCAAGTGTCCTTGGGCAAACCACTGAACCCTAAAATCCTGATGGTTGTGCCAGCACCTAGCATGATAGCTTGCTGCCAATGGTGTGTGAATGTGTGCGTGAATGTGAGTGTGAATGGGTGAATGTGAGCAGAAACATTGTAAAGAGCTTTGGATAAAAGTGCTATATAAGTTCAGCCATTCAAAGTCTGAAATTTTGTTGACTGATCCTCCCTCTAGAGACTTTGTGGCTCTATAACAACAAACTTCTTCCTTTGCCCCCAACATACAAGGATCATAATTCTTCTGACTAATAGAGGTCTTCTTCACTTGAACATAAACATGCAGTGATGTTGGACATTTGCTGAAACAATTGATGCATTTTTCAACAACAACATTTTTTTTGGGAGGACAATCTTAGTCGTGTATAAGTCATCACAAGTCTGGCCTGAATCTAACAAACCAGACATTTCAGGTGTAGGCAACTGTGGGACCTAGTTATTTTGGTTACCTGGAAACCGCTGTTGGAGCTGCTCGATAATGAACTGCACCACTTCCTGTGCTTGACAATGCAGTATCTCCCAGTAAAGTTTACAAAAGCAAATGTAAAATATTCTGTCATTACGAAGCTACTTCAACTGGTGATACAGAATATCAAAAACAAACATTCATTAATATGAACTAGTCATGGGTTACATGATTAATTGTAACCTCCAAAGAAATTTCTAACATTTCTATTATCTTTCTGTCATTTTCTTTTCCCTGTTCTTCTTTCTGTTTCCATTTTTTTTGGCATTTCCTCCTCTATCTTCCTCCTTCCCTCACCACATTCCATCTTCCTCTCCCTCTTCCCCCCACCCTCCATCTCTGTGTATCCCATTACGACTTTTGTCTCTTCTTGGCTAATAGTCGAGTATCTGCCTGTGACGCTGATGAGGCCCATTAGCGCGAGTGAGCTGCAACAAAGGAGGATCACAGCTCTGCAATGTAATGTGATGAGCTTCCTCTCTCTTATCAATTCCAGGAAACATTAAAGGAGTACGGGAGGAAAAACTCTCATTTCATACACCCATAATTAAATGACACAGACGGGTTGATAGTCCCTGGACCATTGTGAATCCAAATTACGTAAAGTAATGAAGAAAAGCACTTTTTAACTGGGGGTAAGAAGCCAGAGAGGCTTTGCAATCATCTTCACACTTCTCTCAAGTCTGCTGCACCTTGCCATGTTGTGTTTGGGTTTGTGCATTCATAAAGTTGCAAGTGTAAATTTACCTGAAAAAAACAACAACCTGCCCCAGTTCTTTTAATTTTAATTATAACTCGCTTTGATGTGCCCATGTATTTTTTTTATTGGAAAAGGTTATTCAGAGTACATTTCTGTGCAGCAAAGTAAGTCTCTCTGACAGAATATTTTAGAATATTGCTCATGCACAGAATATATTGCTGCAGACTTCAGGTTGGTTATGGTTAAGGTACAGAAGTCGTGAGAATTGGAGGCCATGAACTTGGCGAGGGGTGCTCAGACTGAACATGAAGCAAAATTGAGAGGTAACATAACTGCAAGACATTCCCAGATATTTTTTTGTTTGTTACTGAAAATTGCAACACAAAAAATAATTTACTCAAAATATACGGTGAATAAAGATATAAAGTTACCTGCAAACTTTATTTTTGAGAATAAGGAAAGTCTTCCACAGTGACTCTTCCATAGTTGAGACACTAAGACACGTGTAGTTTATTAACTACAGGTTAGAGATCCATGTATATAACATGTAATTTAACAGACTGCATTCAGCATACATACATACACTGTATACTGTGCACAGCAGTCCAACTGACCTTTCTTGTTGCAGTCATGTTGTCTTGCCCAGGTGTGAATTAAATATTATTAATCACACCAATCAAATGTCCTCTGTGAAAAAGGCCCGCTATGGTTATCAATATCATCAATATTCTTCCATCCTGAAAGAAGGCTGTTTGATGAATGTATTTAAGAGATAAAGATTAATGTTTCAGCAGAGTTATAAGTGTGTGTCTTCTCTACCTTTTTTGATGTCTGCCTGCAAGCAAGCCAGCACCTCACTAGAACAGGTGTGCATTTCCCCTCAATATTTTAATTGTTTTCTAGACATGTACAGGAATCATTCTCAAAACATCCTACATACAGATATTGTCATCATAGGGGCTTTTTTTCATTTGCTGTTGGAAACAAATACTTTTTTGTAGTTTCTCTTTGAGAAATTGTTCTAAAAATGAAAAGATTTGCGTCTCATCTGGTTTAGCTATATTAGACACATTTTAAATTTAAAATTTCTGGGTGTGTCTCAATTCCCATGGTGAGAGGAATGTTTCCTGTAGTGATTTTTTAGTGGAAGAGACTGTGAAGAGAGCAGAGTGTTAATCTGGAACATCTGTGGCTGAACTTGGACATTTCCTCTTCATCTGTAGTGCAAACAAAATACTGTCCAATGGGATATAATTTTCAGATAAAATCAACCTTTCAAAGGTGTGGTAGTCTTGCAAAATGTGACATGAAATTGTGAATGAAATTTATTTTTCTCCCTGCCTGTGAGTGCTAGCATTTGTATTAAAACTGCAGAAATATAGACATGGAGGCCATATGGCCACCTCTATATTTGGTATATACCTTAATCCACTCCACAGATTCTTCTGTCTGCAATATTGTACTCATATTATGTACGTATTTGTTCCACATTCATACTGTATCTGTTTAAATGGAAAATTGAATAAGAGCAGGACGAAAGCCAAAAAGAAAAAAAAAAAACAGCTTCAGTACTGTGGGTGTAACAGATGAACAGACACTCTGAAAGAAGCACAGCACTCCCTTGATACAACAGCACGTCCGGGCTCCAAATTCATCCTCATTAGTTTCCCATGATGAGTTTAATGAGCACCTCGTTGGGATGGTTTGGCTTGGCCGCTGTCCTCTGGGTCCTCTGGCATCACAGGCCCGAGAGCCCCTCAGATTGCAGAAGCTGATGAAGCGACATCCATCATCAAACAGAGGCGAGAGGAAATGGTGAAGGAGAGACAGACAGAGGAAACAAAACAGAGACAGAGGGAGGAAGGAGAATACCAGGGAGAACCACAGGGAACAAGGCAGATGGAGTTGAGAGAGGGTCTCCCAGCGGATGAGGGACAGGGGAGAGCTCATGATTAGCAAAGCCACATCCATCATCCTGCAGAGGAGAGAGGGTGAAGGAGGAGCGGAGACACATAGGGACAGACACAAAGGGGTGGCAGAGAGTAAAAAAGCTCTAAGAGAAATCACATTTTCTTGACAGAAAGCAATAAACACAGAACAGAGGACATGACACAGAACCTGGCAGCCACTGGTGGACACATATACAAGAAAACACCATTTTGGTAAAAAGTGATAAAACTGTTTATTAAATGCAAAAACAATCTACTGTTCCACTAATCAAGAAGACCACATGTCTGTCAATATTTTTTCAGTGTGTGTTGATGTCAATTATAGGAAATCTAATTAGCAGTTGCACTGGAAAAAATGAATGTCTAGTATGAGGTTCTGTCACTCATCCATCCATTTCCGGCTGCCTATCTGGGTCTTTGTAGCAGTGGCAGCAGGCTAATAGTCCCTCTTCTCCCCAGCTACGTCCTCCTGCTCTTTCAGGACAGGTCTGATGTATAATCCCTCCAGCATGTTGTGGCCTGCTCTGGGGTCTACTGCCAGTTGGAAGTGCCTGGATAACCTCTAAAAGAAGGAGGAGTTCTACTCCAAGTTACTCTTGGATGTCTAACCTGTCAGTCCAGCAACCCTGGGAATGAAACTCATTTTGCCTGTTTGTCCTCCAAATTAAACAACCAAATACGTGATTTGACCATGTGACTCCAGGACGACACAGAGGAGCATTTTATAATCTGGCGCCCCTATGGGCAGTAATTGGCAGGACAACATAATTTGTCTGTGCTTTCCAAAACCGTTACAACTCCTTGAGGATGATTGTAGTTACAGTTTTTAAATAACTGTCCTGGCTTGTGGTTGGAAATGTGACACTCAAGGTTGGAAAGAGGAAACGAACAGCAGTCCCCTGTGGCACAATCCACTGCTGAGTTATAGCCTTAAGCCTCATCCTCCTGATGAGGAAAATTGTCGACATATATAGACATAATCTCAGCTACACCACTGTTTCAGGTCATAATTACTACAGCAGCTACATGGCATCTGTCACTCAAACTTAACTATAGGTTGCTTTGTGTAACTTTAGGTCACTCTATTGTGTTGTTTTTCTTGGGAGAACGGCCTCCATTTTTCCACTCACTACCCAAAGCTCATGACCATAGATGGGCTTGGAACTTAAATGGATTGTTAAATCAAGAGCTTTGCCTTCATTCTCAGCTGCCGCTGCACCAGCAGCACACCTCCCAATGCAGACTGAGCCATTCACTGTTTTCTATGGGGCTACAACAGTGAAAGTTAAATGTTGGCATCGAAAATTAAATTTGGCATTGGAAACAAAACCTGAGCTGAAAAAGGAAACATTGGCATTGAAACACTTGTACTGACACTGAAAAAAGTTCAACCTAAAAATAAAACATGGACATTAAAACATTTACAATCTTACAGTGTTATTATCCTATTTTATTTAGATTTTTTTTACATTATGATGTGTTTTTCAATGTCAGTCTTAAGATTGTTTCTTCATGTCTGTCTCTTTTCAGTGACGTTTTTTGAACCAGACTGTTGTAATTTTCGCTCTAGGACTGTTAATATGTCACTTTATTAAGTTTTAAGATGATCTGTGAAAATGATCTGATGAACTGATCTGTGCAGCTCTTTGGTAACTTAACGGTTGACTCTAATGTCTCCGCAGCATTTTGATATATGATATAATTCCTTTTGGAAGATAAATGTTGGCCTCACAGATGGAATCTAACAACTGTAGCTGCCACATTAGTTTGTCTGAATGTAAAGTGAAGCTTCATGTTTTTACTGGACCAAACAACAGCGCTGCCTCTGGGGCTCCATATGTACAGATATCACCACATTTACATAAATATAAATGTATTAAAATGAATAGATCAGTCTATATTAAATTTCGTTTTATGTTATTAAGCATCCTCCCGTCCTCAGAAATGTGTACTCCCAAGTCGAACTTGCCAAGTCCTAAACACAACTACCTGAATGTACTGTGACAAAATTATCTCAACTCAAAGCTCCACTTACACTTTTTTTTCTCACAAAAAATAACCTCATTGACAGAGAGATGCAGAAAATTATGTTATTCAGTCTGTAATGTAGCTATAATAAAAATCCAGAATGTTGTGTAGCTTAATAAAATAAAACGGAATTTAATATAGACAAGTGTTAGATTTCATCTGTGAGACCAACATTTATCTTCCAAAAGGAATTATATCATATATCAAAATGCTACAGAGACATCAGAGCCAGCCGTAAAATACCAAAGAGCTGCACAGATCAGTTCATCGGATCATTTTCTCCCCGGGATGACGACGCAGGAGTCGCTGCTGCGAGAAGACCGGCTGGTCTCACCCGGCCACCCGCCAAGTGACATATTAACAGTCCTAGAGCGAAAATTACAGCAGTCTGGCTCAAAATCTCCACCATTGCCCTCGGGTATCATCAGACTGCAAAGCATACTGGGTAATGCAGTCCCAGCAAGGGCCCTCATCTCAACGCCGAAAAAATCTGAAGATTGACATTGAAGTCATCCATCAGTGACCTGATGGAATCGCATTAAATACATATCACGCTTTAACAGCAAGATAAACTATGATTTCTTTCACTCACCACATTCAAAGCTCACTTGAAAGCTCACTTTATACATGTTTTCTGGGCAAACTTTTCACTGACTCTGGTGTTAAAATCCTGTAGCTGCTGTTTGTATGTGCTGTCAATTTGGGTAGCGTTAGCTATGTTTGCTTGTCTGAGCATTTTCTGCAACCAGCAGACGGCCCAAATGACCTGTCGCCACTGCCTGTATCCTCTTAATAGAAATGACAGCTGACAGAAAAGTGACCAAAATATCACTGGATGTCATCCCTATAAGGAAGATTTGGTAGTACTGGATTTCAATGATGTAAAGACAAATGCTTTTATTACATCAATTAATAGATAATACCTGAAACAGATGGCTCTCAGCTGGACTGACAGGCATCCTGAAATATTTCATGTTCACCTTTTGGAGACAGAAGTAACCAGATGGTGCAGATGAATAAACTGAGAAATGTGCAGCTGGACTTTGTCTGGATGACTGTTGTCATGCAGCTTCAGCTTCTGTACGAGCTGTTTTGGGGGGAAAAATGAATTTGACTAAATATTCCTTTGTGTATGTCCTGCAGATTTAGCAACAAATCATGAAAATAACTAATTAAAACTCACTGTAAAATTAACTATATGATGGTTTACATGGCTATTGTTCATTTCACAATCCATATTGTTACTGGGGTGGTTAGATAATGAGTATATAATATTAATAAAGTACATACATAAAGTATAAATGATCATAAATGTACTGTATTGTCATTACATGTAGTCTATATTACAAATACACAATAAAGTACATTCTTATACAGAATTTGGAATATCATATACTCTTATATCATGTTTCTTTATATACCAACAGATGCATTTCCAATTCCAATACATTAAATATTTAAAAAATGGTTTGGTTTTTGTGAGACTATACTATATAACCCAAGAAATTTTAAATGTTAAATGCAGTAACTGTATAGGAATTGGAGGAGTTGGTAGCAGAAACAAACAGTCTCAGTGTTCTATGATATTACACATTTACAGTTGATCACAATAGGGATGTCAAGCAGTGCAGAGGCCAGTCAACAAATTCATTGCACTCCTATAACAGTGTTGGACTCATGATGGACAGTTTTTTGGTTTTTTTTAAGGATCAAAATCCATGTTGCAGAACCAGGTATTGTCTTTTTTTATTCCATGCATTCTTTAGTCTTCAGCTCCAGCCAACATGGCTTTAAGTGACATCACTTGAAGCAATCTGATATTTCACACAGCTCCCGCTGAAGCTAAAAGAGGCTTTATATCACTTTTTCACACATTCACTCCCTGAGACCTGTAAACAAACTTTGATGTGTAAAATCGGTTGAGTTCCACTTTAACTTGAGATGAGCAGAAAGGTGGAAAATGCAACTTTCCTGGTGGGAAATTGTTTTTTGGTGTTTTGTTTTCAGAAATGTAGCTAATGACTCAGCATTTTTCTGTGAAGATGAGCAGAAAAGAAAGAATATTGTGCATTACTCTGTATGTGAAGATCCTTCCTCCAGAGCTGCTCCCAGTACATCATAATTTAATCAAAGATCAGAACATGCGTTTGCTTGCAATCATTTCTTGTGTTTCAACAGGTGGACAATGGATATTGTCCACCTGAAGCACATACAAAAGACAATGAACTCTGATCACAGCCTCAGCCCACTGCTTCCATCCCCATGGACTGAATCATCAGTAGCTGAAGGCTAAAAGGTGGAGTTAAAACCCAGTAGTGATATTTCTTTAAAGCTCTGGGGACGCAGGTTAGGATCTTGAGTTTCAGGGTTTTGGAACTTTATATTTTGGCAACCAGCGGTGAAATGCAGTCTCTAAACCTTAAATATGATCTCATCAAAAAAAGTAATGTTACTCCTCAGGCATGGACCCTGCTGGTCATTCTGAAGTCTGAAAGTTAAAAAGTTAAAAAGTGATCGTACTTTCCCCTCAGCACAGCTGCTCCCTACACTCACTGACTTTTTCATACTTGTTTGTTTGTTATTAAATCGTGAAATATTTTAGCTGTATTTAGTTGTATTTACAGAACTCTCACTTACTACATTTTAAAAGAATAATCAATTTCATATTAGTTGTCTCAGTAAATACCTGATATGCCAGAAGAACTTTCTGGCTTGTTTATGTCAGCATTTGTAAGTCGTAGAAAATGGAGATCCAAGGAAGTAGAGGAAACATAGCAACAGAGTGTTCATAGCAGGTTCAATTCCTGGCTTTTGACTTGAAGGTGACATTTTTAGATCTGTTCACCTTAAGTTTTATAGACATCCAACATTATAACAGTATAAAAATAACTAAAAATCACAAAAAGCATGTTATGAACCCTTTAACAACTATACTATGGACTGCTAGGAAATTCGGTACAACCAATGTCCAGAGCTTGAATTGTCACTCCCATAATAACTTTGGTTATTGACTGATCATCAGGTCAAAATATTCATTTGTTCAATACTTCAGTTTATGACCAAACATCTGCAAAAATAATGACATCCCCATCAGCCTCAGCTGTAATTTGTGTTTAGTGCCAATTAGCAAATGCTTAGCATGATAACACGCTAAACTAAGCCGGTGAACATGGTCAACATTAAACTGCTAAACAGGGATAATGGCCTGAAGGTTGCATCCAGCCTTTATTTTCCTCCTATTTGTTTTATATATGTATTTTAATATGTATTTTAATATTTAATAATGTCCCTGTCTTTATTTGTTTGGATGGTAAACCCTGGAAAATGAATCAAACATTTGCTTTTATTTGAGCATTTATACATACTTTTATACATGTTTTGAAGTAAAAGCCTTGTTAAAGCACCCCAACAAAGCATCCACTTACAACCATTAGTTCACAATTAAACCCTTTTATGTGCTGCCATAACCCACACAGCTCCATGTTTTAGAATTCAAATTGCTTTAAACCATCACCAGCATTGTTCCGTGCTCATAAAGTAATTAAGTATTTGCAGATTTCTGTAATAAATTAGGTTTCAATTCAACAAATTGCCGTGGATGATTGTATTTCCAACCTTTAAATGAAGTTATAAAACAGAGAATTGCTACCGCCATTTTCTCAAATCTCATGGGCTCTTTGTGCCTGATAGAGTGAACAGAAGCACTATTAGGGTGCTGGTGGATTGGTTCGAATTAAAAGAGATGTTTATCATTACCTGTGAAGTCAAGCATTTGCTTACTTGAGCAAATTCAAGTAACCCAGCTTACCGGCATCATGAAGCCTGTAGCAGAGAACACAAATGAGCAAAAAAGAAAGAGAGAAGGAAACAATTTCATTAATCACACAGATACTGATGGAGACGAAAAGGAAGGAATTTAGAGATAAAAGATATAAGCAAGAAGACCTCTGAGCAGCTTGTGCCAGCTGTGAAAAGACCCTGCAGGGGGTTATGCAAATGCCCGAGTCATAGCCTGTCAAGAAATCCAAATTCTGCTCAAGCACGTGTCTGCACTCACCCTCTATGGAGTCCTTACACGCTTTATTATTCATTTCCAGACATCACTTGTGGCTCCTGGCCATATTTTCAGAGTGCAGAAAGGGAAACATCCTTGAGAAACGTCGGGCAGCGAGAAGGGGAGCAGTGTTAGCACTTCAGCTCACTCCAAAGGCATTACCAATCCCTGCGGACGAGCAGAGCCCCACAGAGAAATGGATGGGATGTAAAATAGCATATGGCCGGGCACTATCATTCTAATTGCAGCTGTCTGTGAATGACGGGCTTCTGCGCAGGACACTAAATCCACCTTGTGCTGCTGAACGCTCTCGCATCTGCTTATCTCTCTCCGAGAGCAGAACACTTATGTGCTTAATAAACAGGCCTCCCTTAAGAAGCTGCTACACAGAGAGAAATAGCAAGAACAGCAGGAAAGAAAAATAATCTTATTGGTGCAACTTGTATTTAGTTAAACATTTCCCTCAAATTTAGCTAACCGCCACATTTGACTAAAAACAGTTACTGACCCGGTGTAATATTAGTTTGTACATGGTTCCTCTCTTTTTTGTTTAATTCCTGTATTTTTGCTTCCATTACTGTGGTCCTGTAACTGTAGTGGTCATTTTGGAGGTGGCTGTGTTGCTTAGAAGACCATACCAGAGGATTTGCACGTTTTAGCCCATTTACTACAAAAAACGGCACCCATTTCAAAGTGGTGAAATAAGGTGTTCGATTGGCTCGGCATTTTTTTTCATCCAAGGAAACATCCATGAAGGTGAGTACACCACCACACCTTTTTGAGTCACTGAAAAATTAGGATTTACCTGACATTGCTATGAAATCGCAATGATCCATTTGGACTTCATGTTGGTAGTCATTATTAAAGAGTATAACCTTATACTGAACCTGAATTCATGGCTATCAAGACTTTAAAGGGGACAGGTCTATCTTTTTATTCTGAGTCTCTACTGGAATATCTTTGCATGATTTACAGTTAAAAACTCCTTATTTATCTTATACTGGCCCTTTATGCAGCCCCTCAGTTCAGCCTCTGTCTGAAACAGGCCGGTTTAGTTCCTGTCTCTTTAATGTCCCGATGAGCCCACTCTGTTCTGATTGGCCAGCTTCTGGAAGCTGCATCTCGGCCGACTTAGGCTACATAATCAAACAGTAGTTGTAGGAATTCACTTCTTTTCCTCAGTCTCACTCAAAATGAAAACTTCTTAAATACTTTTGTTCATGTTTGAGCCCAAATCTGGGATTCAGCTGCCCCTCGGCAGACTTCCGCCTGCTCCAGAGGCTACATAAAAAAGAATAGTAGTTGGAATTTGCTTCTTTTTCTCATAAACTCTTCAAATACATCTGTACATGTTCAAGCCTGAATCTGAGCGGAAATGTGTGAGTGGACAATGAGAACAACCCATGGAACAACCTTAGCAACAAAGGCTACGGAACGGACGGCTGTTTGTGGGCATGTGTGAACACTTGGATGTCATCACGAGGAGGAAGTATAATTAACTTTGCAAACGGAGTGTGGGAACAGGATGAAGACTGGCAGGGAGCATTTTTACATAGGTTCACCTCAAGTTTTGGAACTTTGACCATATTTAATATAGATATCTATCATCATAACAGTATAAAATTAACAGAAAATAACAAAAAGCATGCTATTACCCCTTTAACATACATCTTCCAAAAGCAGGGAAATTAAAAGGTCAGAACAGTTTGTTCTACTTAATCGTATTTACCTCTGACTTCACTCCTGAGTACAGACAACATCCTAAACAAGAGGCAGTAAATGCCAGCTGGCCAACACCCTACAAATAAGTTTGTACACAAGGCAACAGGGACAACAAGAACAAGGCAGCGCTTTAAAAACCTGCTTAAATTCCCATTTTTATAGCAGTGAAGATATCACACGGGCTTAACGATTTAGCAACTGAAGAGCTTCCAGACGCCGGCTCTAATTCAATTTCCTTTCCTGCTCATTAACTTATAGCCCAGTCATTAGTTAAAGGCAGTGCTGTTTGGATTGGCTCAGCATTTTGGGTAAATTAAGAGCAGGAGGGTTTGTGAGGCTGATATACCCTGAGATCAGTGGATGAAATCCTCTGAGGCAATTGGAATTTGTCATAAAGCTGCCAAAGATGCTTTTTGAGCTGTTTACAACAATTTACAAAGACGTTAAAGAGAAATGTTATGTTTTTGTTTGCCCTGAGCAACAGCAGTAATTCCCATCTGTTTTGCTTAAAGCCTCTGGAAATTTGGCTTGAAATAGTAAAAATGCATATATAATATCAAAGTTGAATGTCTCATTAAGCAACCGGGAATAGCTAAACATAAGACACACCGGGCAAGAGAGAGTAGGAAAGCGAGAGGGAGAGAGGGAAGCCATCGCTAACTGCTGAGCTAAAGTAACTAGCAGATCTGAAAAGTGTGTAAACAACTGTGTGACTGCGAGAAAGTTGTTAAAAGAAGGAGAGAGCAAAGAGTGCTTGAGCAGAACTAGTAATTAGCCGCAGTAATGAAGAATATAGCAAAATTAACTGGGTTGAGATGCAGAAACACTACCAACAACACAGAAACTCCAGAAATGAGACCACAATACACTTAACACAGCACGTCATGTCGTATTAAGACCCTAAGTTACAAAGTTAGAAGGCTACTGTGGATTTGCGTGGCCAGAGGCTTTAAAGGTGCAGTGTGCAGAAAAACTGTAAAACTGTTGACAGGACACCTCGAACTGCAATTATGACTCTTTCTATTATGAATTTTTAATCCATGAAGGTTTTATATTTGTAAAACTTTCCTCGAGCCGACAGAAGGGATTTCAAAATCTGTGACGTCATCAAAACGTAAAGTCTATTGGCCGAGCGGGAACTCGCAAGAAGCTGGCTATAATTTCAGTAGTTCTGGATTGTTAAGTATTGATTACTTCTCTTTAATTTCTTACTGCTTTAAACTTTTAGTGACAATCTACAAAGAAACTCACTGACTCCCTATGTGCTCTTTTTTTTTCTAAGGGACTCCATCTTCTTCTAAAATAGATGAAGGTCAACTTTTAAGGCACTTTTTGAGATACTTTCATAACATCTCCGAGTTTTGGAAAGACTTTCTCACCATTAATTCATTTATCCTACCCTTTCTCAGGCCTTATTGCCAAAATTATTTATAATTTCTGACAGTGAGAGTGGGAAGTTGCTCCTGGCAGAGTGAGAACAGGAAGAACGCCAGGGAGTAAAGTTATATCTTTAATTAATTAACATGGACAATGTTATCTTTCTGACTTCAACAGCAGCTTTTTCAGCCAGAGGGCCCCATTGGAGAGACGGATGTAATATTAGCTCAGGAGGAGGAGGGTGAAATCACTGGAGGTCATAGCCAGCAGATTCACCTGCAAAAGCAGCCTTGTGGATGCACGATGCAGAAAACATGAGCTTAAAAAGTAGAATTAAAACTACAACAATAACTGAAGAGGAAACGTCATGCAGCAGGTTAGACACAGAAACACAGTATATGATTGTAGTATGTATGACATACTGTATGTTCTGAGGACATTATGGAATCAGGAACTTGTGTAAATGCCTCAGTTAAGAAAGGGAGACTGTATGACGGAGCAGTCAGAGCAATGTGCTGCAGTGTGAAACAAGACGTGGTGTTATTTAGGTCCTATACTGTACCCAGGAACATTTTCTGAATCATACTGTCCTGCTGTGCTTGTGTGTTTTGTCACTGTGGTCGCTGAATATATTCACAAATAGCAACCGTTACGTACAATATATTAGCATAATAGAAGACTTTATTCATGTGTACATACAAACAAAAGTTTAAAGAAGAAACTTTTTTTTTTTTTGCTCACCATCATTAAAACTAGATCGAACAGGTAAAGAAACACAGTCAAACAAACACCCAGGCTGGCAAAACCTTTCTGGAGGAGAAAAAAAAAAACACAAACTTTGTCCTTTGTCAACATCCATCCATCACTTTGACCTACCATACTTATCCACATTCTGTGCACACAGTTTTCAGGTGCCATGAGGGATTTATAGTGACTCAGCGGTTGCGCTAATTTGGGGTTGTGCCTCAAAATAAAGTGATGACTCAACTGGTTATAACCTGTCTGATCATCTGACTGCTCCCATTTGTTGTCCCATTGGACCTATTTTTAGTGTTGACACCACGCTCTTTCTCAGCTATCTCAGCTACTTCTTTGGTTACTTTGGTGAGTACAATGTTAAGTTGCAGGAAACTTAAAAAAGCGTTTTTTGTTTTTGTTTTTTTGTTTTTTGGTGTGTTTTTTTTGGGCGAGGGGGTTATTGGAAAATGACCATGCTTACTCAATCATAATACCAGATTATCTTCACTGTTTATGTGGTGGTGAAACCGGATGTTTCAGTTATGATCTTGTATTGCTTTGGAAAGCTGTGTACGTGGGTGTGATGACCCCTGTCATCTCTGGTTTGCTGTTTATTCACCTGTCTGTCTGCTCTGCTCTACAGGTGGCTCGTTAGCCCAACTGGGAACACCTGGCACGGTGATAAAGCCTGGCTGCAACTAGCAGCTTTACTCTCCTCAGACTGCTCGTCACTGCTGCTGCTGTTTGCAGCTCTCTGCTTCTCCCTTCAGGCACCCGTTATGGTTTGGTTTAGTTATGCTGCCTTAGTTATTTCTTTTGCTTTCATCCACCTTCCAACACACACACACACACACACACACACACACACACACACACACACACACACACACACACACACATTCATTCAGTTAACTCCTTTAATTTGTTTGAATAAATATCTTTTGTTAAACTTTGACATGGTGTGTCTCTCTTTTGTTGTGGCCACTTGTGCTGGGTCAACAGTGGGGCATCTAATGGCCCAGTGGTTGGCAGGTGTGTCGTGTGCCTTCATTGTTCCCGCTTTTATTCTGGCTGGGAACCTTTGTTGCATGTCAGACCCCCCTCCCCCTCACTCCCCATTGTTTCCTGTCTGTGCTGTCACTATCTAATTAATGCAAAATGCTGCAAAAATCTAAGGAATCAGACTGTAAATAATAATGTCAAATGGACAAACTAGGTAATAATTACAATTTTGTAAGGCAGCGCACAGTACACACAGCATGTTGTACAATTACAACTGCATTTCGTTGTCTCAGTACCTGTATTGTGCAATGACAATGACAAGTTGAATCTAATCTAATCTAATTATGAAGTGGGAGTTTGATTATACTCTCATGGTGCCACACCATGGGACAAAGCTGCTTTTAAGCTGCCTCAAGGCCTGAAACTAAACTTATCTGTCTGCCCTCCCCATACAACTGCTAATACCCAGTCTCTGTAGAAGGAGACTAATTATATATCATTGCACTCTTCCTCACTGTCTTCTTTTTCCATGCAAACCATCTAACCAGGTGTCTGCACCAAAGCTATTACTCCTCCTCGTTTCATTAATTTGTTGTTTTTGAAATCATGAATTAGAGATGTATTTGATGAAACCCACGTCAGTCGCCAAGGAATAATATAAATCCAGAGCAGGTGGGTTAATTAATGATGCTAAAGGCTTAGATAAAGTGAGATATGAAGGCCTGATTTATTTAAGGTTCATCCAGATTGAACTCAGACTGAAAATGAATGTTTATAAAATCAGTGGAAAGGCATAAAGATAAGTCTTTGCTGTTTATTCTGGGAGGGATAATCTGAGTTTTTGATCAGAAAATATGCAGCTTACATAATAGTAAGCTGCATGTCACAGAGTATGCAGCCTGAGGAAGAAGAAAACTGGCACCACACAAACCGTCACACAACAGATACAAAAATGAATGCTGCAAATGTTCCGTGCAATTGCAGGCACAGGCGCCGTCTGTGTGGAGACAAATGGAGCACTTGCATTTCATTTCAACAAAAGAGACACTGAAAATCACATGAACTTTTGAGGCAAATGAAGGAAACATGAAGATTCTTTTCTGTCATTAAAGAACATATAAAATGAAAAAGAAAAGTGCAATTTGTTCCTATCTTGATGTCTAAAGTGGAACACATGCTGTAACAGCGGCATCCTTTGATGCTTGTCAATTCATGCCTGTAGCACACACCAAATGCACCTCACAGAGAGAAGAAAGAGTCATGCTGCGGTAGCCAGGATGTGCTGATCCCAGTAGTGAATGTGAAAATGTGGAAATTGATGATCTGCACCAAGTGTTTGGGCTTAAACCATCTCTCCATTTATGTGTCTACACGAGGTGCATTCAGGCACAGTGTTGAGTGTAGGTCACTCACGTTTTCACAATGCTCAGAGCTCAAGAGGCAATAGACTTGACAATAGACAACAGACTCTTGTACACTGAGAGTGAAACGTGAGCCATTACACAGCCTGTGTAGACAGTATATTGATTAAAATAACAGCATATCTGTTCTGTCAGACGTGCATGAGATGGATGACTGAAAAACGCAGCTAAAACACTTTCTGTGTAGACACTGTAGCCTGTGTAGTGAAATCAGCACATTACCAAAGCAGCAGCAGCCTCAGTCTTCCATTTCTGTCTAGACAGGATGTATTCAGGGACTGTATCACCCATGTTTTGTCAGCGTTCAGAGCCAACAGAAAATCACTGTAGTTACGTGTAAAATGGAAGAAACAGAAACAGGGGCCTGTTTCACAAATGATTGTTACTTAAATGCGTAAATCCTACAGTCCTCTCGCACGGGGCCGCAGGTATGGTGTTTCTTTTGATTAGTTAAACATGTCAGAATTAACAACAGAGGAAATTATATCATGCAGCAAATGTGGTGAAACGGGCCACAGAAACGTATCTGTTCTAAAACGCACATGAGATAGATGACTGTCTTACATGTTTTCTGTGTAGACAAGCTGCTACACAAAAAACGATGGGTGCAGGTCACACAAGGCTGGTTTGTTTTACCTCTAACAAACATAAGTGAGTAGGCACACAGGTGGTGCAGAGACCTGATTCCTGGTAGCAGTATCTCTGACTTGGTCGTATATTTCAAGAAACACAACTGGCACTTGTTGGCAGGTATGAAACCAGTGAAAGTTCTTGTCCTTGTCACTCAACTATTAACTCTAACTAGTTGGTAGGGCCACAGTGGTACAAGGGGACCAAAATGAACCTCATGTATTATGCTTTCTGGTCGAGGCACATCATTGGCAGGTGAAAATAAGAAGCTGTTGATGCCATATGTCATGAGGGTAACATGTCTGTTGACTCCACAACAGGAGAGTTGGCACATTTTTTTTGTCACTAATGAACATATGACATCATTATAGTTGGACTATTAGAAACTGCTAGAGAGATTATGATACTGAAGGAAAGAATTGCCCCTGGCTCTCCCACAGGTGAACAGAAAACTACAGATTATTGTACTGTACCATTCTGTGTGTGGTTTTATGTTTATGTGACTTATGAGTACTAATCATCTGTTGGTCAGCAAGTGTGCCAACTACCTCATGCTGGTGCCATTTTCTGCTGTATTGCAAAGTGTCAGAAGTTGACAGCTACAAAAGCATTTATTAGGAACATTTAATGGTAATGACCATTGACATCAGCTGTCATATATGGTGAGCATCGACATTGCTGGCTATAATAACATAATTACACGCCTAAGGGCCAAATGAAATTAAAGGCATTTAGTAGCATGTATTTGAAATAACAACTGAAGCTGTAAAACCACAGCGAGAGAGTAAAGATACACAGAGTAAAATTAGGGAATGAGGAACTCTATTTCCAAAAAAAGTGCTGATGATTTAGTGGATATTTTGAATGGCTGGAAATCGATCAAAATACTTTGAGTATGCTGCGGCCATTAATAGCCCAAAGAATGCAAAAACACTCCGTCTTCCACTCCCCGAGGAGACCAGCGTCCGTGGGTGACATTACTGTCTTTCGGAGGGTTTATTTTATATTCATTTTTGAATATGTAGTGTCTGAACCGCTACATTGGGTTTTATTACTGAGGAATGTTTAAGTACGAGTAAGAAAGTAACAGACCCCAGGCCATAAAGATAAGGTCCAAAAGTTTAAGGTTCAGAGGTTAAGGTCTCCAGGAAATTAGTTTTTGTGTTTCCTATGGTCATCGGTTTAAGGTGAGATCAGTTGTAGATAAGGGTTATTGTTTTACCTTGGTATCAGGATAAACAACTAGCCTATATAAGTGGGGATTCAGAACTGTTAGGTAGAGTGATTCGCATTGGCCCTGAATCCTCTCCAAGCAGTCCATGGTGCTTGTTTGATGCTGAACTTCCTTGTAAATAAACCTTATTATACAAGAAAGACGGTGTCAGCGGAGATTCCTTCATCATCTTCACATCATCGCTACACAATAAACAACAAATATTAGTGTTAATAATGGATTTTATTTACATTGAAGTGCAGGCAATGGTAGTTTTTTTTCCCAATAATTTTGTCGCCAGCTTTCCAGCTGTAGTTCTTTCTACTGAGTGGAGATATTGTAGAGGTCAGAAAGCTACTACAACCAGGTTAGTTTGTTTTTTGTACACAAATCCCAACAATGCTTCCAACAATATGAGAAATATACTCAATAAATGCCAAAAGAACCTCCAACAATGTCAGTCACAACACAAACCTCAAAACCTAACTGTGCGTCTGTGGCACAGGTCTGTAATTACATCTGAAAATGCACCAGTATTCAATTAAATTAAAGACAGCTTATTAAAAGTGAGTGACAAAAATAAAGTACATAGATCCAAAACTCAACCACATTGTGTCCCTGTAACATCAAGATTACTGTGGGTTTTTGGTTGTTGCTTTCCTCTCTTTGATTATGAATTAGCCTCCTGCAACATTGCCTGCCATATGTTGAGCTTATAGTGTGAAATCCTGTGTGATAAGGCCTGCAGGTAAGACCTTAGCCAGAAACCCCATGACCAAAATAAATGGAGCTAAGCTTTTTAATACATCTCCAGCTTGGACAGTGACGGTGGCCTAAAGGCTCGTGCGCCAACCTGGAAAATCCTGACCAGGAAAATGAATCTGTAACGCTTTTCCTTTCCTTAACAACAATGATCAAGGTTTCCTCGAAGTGGCTTCTTAAGCTTGATCTGCTTGGTGGCCAAAAGTAGAAAACTGTGCTTGTACAGCTTCCAGGTGTGGACCTATGTATCTCACACAAAGGTGTGCAAAAACATCTGCAATAAAAACACAGGTTGTGTTATCCACACGTGAAGGAAGTGGGTGAGGGAGTCTCGAAAGAGCAGAGCAAGCAAGCTGTGCTTCTGTTTTATGCACTGTGAACTTGCTATTGTGTGTGTGTGTGTGTGTTTGCATGCGTGTGTACGTGTCAGTTTTCTTGTAACAGAATTTGTTGATCTTTTTTTCACAGCCAACTCACACCCTGCCCTATAATTAATGGAGCACTGGCAGCTTCTCCTCATAGGCACCAACTGAGCGCTCGGCTTCCTCCGATGTCAAGAGCCAAGAATGGGATTCAAAAATTACAAAGGAGTGAAGTTTTAAAAAAGCAGAAAAATATGGTTAGGGATAGACTCTTACTGAACTTGAGAAATAAAACTGATGAAAAATAGTCTAAAGTAAATTCCTGAAAAGCCCAAATTTACAATATATAAGGTTTATATAACTCAAATGATGTCAATCTAAGGACAGCAGATGGTTGTTACACTTTCATCTCTGTGGCCGGAAACATCACATTTTGTTGCCACAACTCTTGGTGCCTGTGATCATGTGTCATGGCACAGTCAGTCAAAAAATACTGTGAAAGTGCCTTCTAAGGTGCCCTCACAGTAGAGCAAACATGATACATGATGTGAGGTGCTCACACAAAGTTCTGTAATGGCTGTCAGGTAAATCAGAATGAAAGGCCCTATGGAGGGCTCTCTATTAAATTTC
The DNA here is from genome assembly GCA_038419695.1 of Scomberomorus guttatus. Taxonomy (NCBI): domain Eukaryota; kingdom Metazoa; phylum Chordata; class Actinopteri; order Scombriformes; family Scombridae; genus Scomberomorus; species Scomberomorus guttatus. The sequence goes on along the minus strand of CM076460.1, from coordinate 27,636,192 downwards.
ATGATATTTAATGCTGGATTGTAATCAAGAAAAATAACAAAATAGAATCAACAAAACCGCAATACATCAGTTTAAAAAAGCAAGGGGATACAAGTGAGTTTTAAAACGTTTTTAAAAAGATTCAGATGAAATGATAATGTAATAGTAACATGTAAAGTGTTCTAAAGTTTAGGGGTAAAGAGAGCAAATGTTTGGTCTCTCTTCATCTGAAGTTGAGCTCCTGGAACATGCTGTGACACATACAGCTAAACTAAAACTGCATTTCCACCTGACATTAACAATTTGTATCTGGATACAACCTATGACAGCTGATCACAGGTCTTTGCATTTACACCTGATAAGCGTTTTCCTTATCTTGTTTCTGCCTGCATTGTGATCGGATGTGAATATGCAAATTAGGAAGGCAGAGCTGGTGGACCTGTCAAAAAAACCCAACAACTTCTTTTTAAGTTGATTTAGTTAGTGATTGGAACTTTTTTAACAATTTCTTATCAGGTAACAACAGTCAAAAGTCACGCTAACAAAAACAAATCCATAACTGTTAGATAAAAGTTGAGGTCTCAGAATTGGTGGATCTTTAGTAGTCATGGTCAAATAATATATTAATGGGCCAGAGGGTGGTGTGAAAATAAAGGTCTTTAGCAGCCTGTATCAGAAGAGTTCATCATGTTGTGAGCATGAAAGGGTTGAGAGATGTGTGTGGCGGTATTACCTCCTTCCTTCCTTCCTTTGTGCACCAGTTAAAACAAAAGTAAAGTTGACAGTGATGAGAATGGCAATGTCATTACTTTTCATGGCATTTGGTCATAAACCAAATATTGGAGAAATAAAAAATTTGACTTGATGATGGCGCTAGATGAAAATGTCACAGTATCACCTATATTATGTGCACTTAGACCATGAATGTCTGCACCACATTGTAAGGCAATCCATCCAACAGTTGTTGCAAGATTTCACAAGATTTCACTAGAAACCACAAATGTTAAGCTGCTGGTGGTGCTAGAGGAAAAGTCACGGCATCACCAAAGTCATAATGATTCATTATCTGGGCATCATGCATATCTGCACCAATTTTTATATCAATCCATCCAATAGTTTATGAGTAATTTCAATCTGGACCAAAGTGGTTGATATTGCCATCCCCTGTCACTAGCCTGTTAGCGTGTTTAAAAATTTATGACGTCTGCGTTCTGCTACCATTACTCTGTATTTGTCGGTTTTTTGAGGGTCAGCGTGTATTCCTGATTCCTGATAATCTCACACCAGTAAACCATGTGGCTGGGGAATAATTGCCGCAATGTTAGCTGGTTAATAGACTCTATAGCAGAATGATTATCATTTATCCTCTTTGCAGTAATTGGCCTCTCTCTCTCGAGTCTGTATCAGCTGGGAAACACATGAAGGATGATCTGTATATGTGCATCAGTCCAGCCTGCTTCAGTTCAGTTTGTTCATTAGGAGCTGTTGGCAGTCAGATGTCAGCATCTGTCTCCTTTTGCCCATAAATCCTTGTGTGTTGGAGTTGTTACCTCATTAAATTCTCACTCCTAACAAACTTCACTAGAGTTTGGTTGTCAGTGGAGCAAGACCTCAATTTTCAGGAATATTTTGTAGTTTTTCTCCTTACTTGCATAAAGCCCACTGAGACATCACTGTGCTACTGGGTTATTTGTGTTTGTATGAGTCACTGTGAGGACACCTGGCTTGGATTATATAGGAAAGACAGCTGGTCTTCTGATCCCCCACCCCACCCCACACACACACACACACACACTGAATAAGACCCACATCAAGACCTGATAGAAACAGCACTGATAAGAACTGTACAATTGTTACGTGTATGTACAAATCTAATTCAATAATATATAAATAATAATATATAGAATCCACAATCTAAAATAATAAAAATCAATATAAACCCTGAACAGACAAGATGACAATTAATTAATTAATTGAATAATTAACATTTTTTTCTTCCTTTGGTCCAGACCATTAAGGGTTAGGTGCTGAATGATTGTCAGTGTTGACAATGATTGATTGAAGGCCCCTACACACTGTGCGATAACAGCAATCTTACAGGTTTATTGCATGTCACGCTGTGCGAGACGAGTCTAATAAAATGTTTGTCACAATTTTTGTGACAGTCAGTACAGTAATAATTTCGGGGCAAATTATAGCACGGTGATGTAAACAGAAATGATAAAATATGCAAGACGCGTGATCAATTAGTGTCAGCAGTCGACGTCGCTCTCATGTCTTGAAGATTAGAAGCAACGTGCTTTGGCCATATTGTTGGTACTGTTTGTATTTTTTTTAATTATAAAATGTTGCTCTCTTCTTCCCTGCGTTTTATTGCACATTTGGACTGGTCTTACTGTCTTTAGTAAGTCTGAAAACACCTTTAAAAATCAATAAACTCATAGCCTGTCATTTATAAACAGGAGATACCAAAAAGCTGATATTTTGCAGAGTGCTGACCTTTTTAAAATTTGAATGGAGTTTGTAGCTGAAAGTATTGATTTGGAAAGTGCTCAAAGGACGGCATGTTTAAACGTTGCTCCCACACGCTTCCATTATTTACTGTTTTAACAGTAATTCAGTTCAAATATATAATTTTTTATTCATTCATGTCTTGACCTGAACCAGGATTTCAAGTGCTTCTTGTCTGTGCTTAGCTATGCACAGCTTTGTCGCCGCTCTTTCTCCATCAACCACTTCTCTCTGCTGCACTTGAGAATGGCTGACAGCGATGCCGTCCTTTTTGTGCAACACATACTGACTCATCGTTTGCTGACAGGGCCTGAGCCGGTATTTCTAAAATACTGAGGTCATCAGTCCAAATTGCAGAGCACTCACCCAAGACATTTTTGATGAGCCACAAAAAAAACTCAGACATTTTATGCATACTTGGAAAAAAAATCTGAAATTTTCATATTTTATTTATTCAATTAACCTTTTCCATGATATCTTCTGTAAATATTATGTCCCTACATTATGAACTAAATGTTGTTTCTCTACACTGACAGTGGGAGTTAATTCCTCTAATTTTTTTATCATAGTTTTTGGTGTTTTTTTTGTTGTTTTTTTTGTCTAAAAACTGTACAATTTTAAGATATTTACACCAAAAAAAAATTCTGAATCAGTCAGACCAACATGTGTAATATGTGTGTAACAGGAGAAGTCATGTAACGCACTCAAATTAATATCACATAGGACGTGTCCATGTACTCAGTGGTAGCTTGTTTGCTGTAGGCTACTGTATGTCAATATGTATGACACCTGAGGCACACTCACCATACACACAGAAAAACAAGTCAGGGTACATGCCAACCTGGATAGCAAATGTAATAAAATTACTGCTTTGGAGATTGTAGATTAATTATAAAAGGCGTGAATGTTTCGACACACTTTACAACGGCAGCTACAGCGCCTTGAGAAGGGAAGCGCTCATGTGCTGTAGAAGATGATGGGTGAACTTTGCTTTTCTTTGCATTACATTCGGTGGCTCTTCACCCCGAGCAAATGCCGCCTTCGCTGGGCAAAAAGAAGCCAGGGTTAGTTCAACATTCAGGTGATTTCTCTTTGGATTATAATGTAGAAGAGAGCAAATAGAACCAACTGTAAGTGAATGATAACACTAAGTATTGGCATATGACAGGATGTCCCAGTTAAAATACATCTGTGGTCTGTATTTTAATAAAAATGTATTCATGTTATTCAGTCATTACATCATCATCCTGCTTTTTGAAATCCCAGGAATGTTAAATATGTATCTACATTAAATCATATTAAGCATATTGTGGATAACAGGTGCAACACAAAGCCAGGTACATTAAAGACAATCAAAATCATACTTTAAAGGGAGAGTTTCTGTTTTTACTCTTTAGAAAATGGCTTAAGCTGTTAAGAATAAAAGTTAATATTACATTTTTATAGTTATAAATACGTTTCCAGACTTTTGTTTTGTTTTTTGATGGTTGCAGGGTTTTTTTGTGCATTTTACATGATGACAAAATACATCTTTGTATTTACGTACTGCCGTATTACATGTCATCTGTTGTATTTCTTATGGCGTCTGTAAGGCAAGTTTCCCTTGAAGGGATGATGAAGTGCAAGAAAGTGAAGTTATGAGCAGGAATTCACTTGAGATTGGAAAGCAATCTAAATTACAGAGGCTTAATTTGGAGCAGTTTGGGCTTCAGTAATTAATGCCTGCAGTTATGCCTTTATATTCATTTACATTAAACTTAAAAAAAAAAAACTACTTAAAGTAGAAATACTGTTGTAATACTGAAAATTTAGAAGCAATTTACAGAGCAAAACATGCTAATTAGGAGCAAATGTATGGTTATTGGTGCTAATAAGCACTAAAGACTACTGAGGAAAGGCTATAGTTAAAGGACAATTCCATCTGTATTTTTTTCCAGGTTGTTCGAATGGAAACACCCACTCAGCTGTTAGCAAAAAGGAGTGACTTGGGTTAGAGTGCTGATGCTGGAGGGTTTCTGTTTCTGTGGCTACTGGCTCGGTGGGCTGGGGGGGTTTATATTGGTTTATGTGGCAACGTCATCATGCAGAAACCTACGCTAGGTCACATGGGGACAAAGCTCTTAGCAGGGCTTGGGAAAATGGCATTTTTGCGCTAAAACATCTGTACTCTGACCAAAATTTGAATTTTTCAGATTTGAATACACATGGAACACTACTGAGAAGTTACAGAATGATATAAAAACCTTTTAATGAGTCATACATTATTAATACATGTCAACTCATAACCGGTAAATAGGATTTTCTTAATTGAAAGTGTTACCCAACAGGTTACTGGGGTTTTGTGTTGTCAGTGTTTTAAAATAAAGAGCTGATCTGAAGAAGCTGCCGGAGAAGCCAGTAGGAGTGACAGATTTACCAGCCACAGCCAACATTTATTTGGTTTAAGTAACGTTTACAACACAAAGTCCTGACACATGATGAGCTCTGTCTTATTTCCTTGACACTTTTTTGCAGTTCTGCCAATAATGAGTCATGAGATGAAGTTTTCCCAGCAGGGTCGCTGAGGGCTGTGATTCCCCCTCAGCATGCCGCTGCTTCCTCCTGACCTAATTACCACAAATAATTGCTTGTAATACTACACCACCAGGATCTTGAGAAGAAACACTCAAAAATAACATCCTTAGCAGTTATAACCAGCTATTACATGTGAATTTATTTATTTTTTCTAAAAACAGAAATCCTCTTTTTAAAAAGGAGCAAACAAACACAAGGATTGCTGTCGTTAAAACAAGCTTGCAGAATGTTCTGGAAGCTTTGTAAAAACTGGTACTTATTTTTGCTCCAAATGCCATTGTAGCTTTTTTTTTTGCATTTACATTTTAATTAATCAGGATATTACTTCTTGAAACATGCTGCATCACATGGGAACTTACTTACAAAATTAACCCAAACCGTGCAGACAAAGAGCACTCATTTCAGTTCACCTCTTACCATTAGAGAGTTTGTGCGTGCTGTTCTGCAACCTGACCCAAGCCCAACAGGACCCAAAGGGCCTGACAAGTCATGCTTTAGACTTCAGGTTGTGTTTGACTCAAGAGTTTTGTTTATCAGACCTGGACCTGAATAGCAGACAGTCAGATGGACCTGACATGGTACACTGCTGTAGTATTTAATAAGTGACAGTCAGCATCAACTGTCAGACTTACTGATAATATGACAATCATAATATATAACAGGTTCAAGTGAAAGAAAAAATAGTTTAGAAATATTTTAGGGTATCAGGAATGACCTGTTTGTGGGAATCTTTGTAGGTGGCAACTTGCTTGTCCAGATACTTACACAAGCTTCTGTTTTGTTTGTTTTTTGACCTTTTTACCTTTACCTTTTTGACCAGACTGCTTCCCACCATGCCATGCAGCACTAACATACTGCTTGTTAGGAATTATATTACAAATGTTTAAACATTTGGTGACTTTAGAAAAGGTTAGTTGCACAAGTTTGGCCAGAGCAATAAATAGCTTGTGTGAAAGTGCAGCCTAAGAAAACAAGTTGTTCGACATTAAAGCATTTATTTTTTGTAAATGCGGGATGGTTCAGACCTCTGAATCACTGTACACATCTCCAATTTGTTCAATAATTCAGATAAGTTTGGTATTGTACCCACTGATGGCTTTTTCTACTAAAACAATCGACCAATTAGAACTTTAGGTGGGATTACATAGCTACTGTACATCTTTGAAAAATGGTGACAGAAAAGTTGCAGCAATAGAAATGAGGATGGATGAGACTGACACAGCTGTACAGGTTGTTGTAAGTCTACTTACAGACATAACAACTCACATTATATACTTGATTGTTGAGGAACACATGACAAGTTAACAGGTCCTACCACCTATTATCAGGCCATACTGTAAAAACGGTTCTGAAATTATTATTATTTCGATTATTTTTATGCAGAAAACCACAGGTTTGTAAATTGCTGTTAGTTATTGTAGATAAAGAATCTGTGTTTTCAAGCTAAGAATGTACACATTTATTTCACACAGTTTCATTACAAACACGTTCTTTCCACCTAACTGCTGTAATAGTTTTTTTGATTTGTTTTTGTGGGATTCAGGCAAGAAAGGTTAAAGGGCAACCTCACGTATTTTGACACTGAGTTCAGCCTATCAGTCACCTCCATCCTCCATGAGTGGAGAACAGTGATCTTACAGCTTCATCGTAAAGTTTCTCCTCCTGATTGTCTGCTGGTAAGAGGCTCAATAATCCTCCAGTGTGACCCCAAATTTGAACAGATTGCAGCAGTATTTTTGGGAGCTCGGTCTGATGGTCACCTTACCCAATATGTGACAGGGAGATCGGCCCTGATATCATCTGTGTCTGCGGTTCTGTACAGAGTGCATCCCACCCATCTGGCGCTCTAAGTAGGTCATTACAGATCCAAATACTTGTATGCAAATGCACATTTGGCTCCTGCAGGTCTGGTTCTAGTATCTGGGATTTGGTGCCAAATGAAAAGTTGAGGTTGAGATTTTTAAGATGACTTTAACCACAGTTTTTACTCTCTGTCTCTGTCAGTATCGCACCAGAAACACGCAAACACACACACACACACACACACACTAGTGAGGTTTAATTGATTTTTCTGTTGCTGTGGATAAATCCATGTTCCGCATCTCGTGTCACCGGCTGCAGCCCTTGTCTTCTGGGCTGGTAAACCCCATTCATCACATATAGCCTCTGCACGGCGCCGACCCAAGCAAATGCCTCTACTGAGCTCGCTCAACCTCAAGCTGCCCTTTCAGCACACACACACAACACACACTTTCACTGTTGTTATGGATTCAGAGCTACATGTTAACATCCACATTCAGACAGTTACAAAATAAGCCCACTATAACCTTAAAATGTTCAGCAAGAATTAAAGGATTTATTACTCAGCCGGACATAAAACAACTTGTCCTTTTTTTATCTTTAGTAAGCTTGACTACTGTAATGGTGTCTTGACATGTCTCTGTAAAAAGTGGATCAGACAGCTGCAACTGATTCAGACCTGAATCAGATCTTTACACTGGCTTCTTTTGTGTATCAGAGAATTGATTTTCTCAATATTACTATTGGTTTATACACAATAAAAATCACTGGGTTCAAATTTTACCCAATTTCAGTCAACATTGGGTTAACTTTACCTACTAGCAATCTGTTATTTTGACCGAGTATTACACAGAACAAACTTTAGCTAAAAACTGTCACAAAAGTATTGTTTCTTGTACAAAACGATGTGCATCTGACTTTCAAAAGATACACAAGTTATTAATAATCAATAACAAACGGTGACATGTAAATATGAATTATAACAAGCTTTAGTTTGGGTAAATAATCCAACAGTAAAATAAAATAAAAATAACACTAAAATCCAGTGATTTTAATGTTTTAGTGAGCCAGCTTTACAGCTACAGCGTAGATTGGGGATTGGGAAGGGGGCTAACTAACGCTCCAAAGTTAAGCTAAATTTTGGCGAGGTAAAAAATCTGGCATGGCTGTTTCGAAAAGGGTCCCTTGACCTCTCACCTCAAGATATATGAATGATACCCACGAGTCTTCCCTTTACAGACATGCCCACTTTATGCTAATCCGATGCAGTTTTGGGCAAAAAACATGCAGTTATTTTTGCCTATTCTAAAAATGGTGTATTTGAATATTTCTGCATACTGGGGTCCCTAAACAGTCTTGGAATTGCATAAATTTGGCATGACTGGAAAGCTGAGACTCTTGTGGATTCAATGAGCCCGATTGTATTCATGTGCGATGATATTAGTCCCCATAGTAGCCATTTCATTGTAGTGAGACCATTTTTTGAAACTTGACCTCACTGTATAAAACCAAGTCATTCTGGAGTGCATTGTAAATCCTGGTGGTTGTTTAATTATGAGGACGTGTTGCATTAAATAAATGGTTGACCTGTTTGGCGGACTTGTTTGGAAGCACCAGTAAAGTCTTCGGGGGCCAAGTGGCCTTTCTCTTCCTGCTAGATTGTCAAAACAAAAGCAGTAAGAAGCTTAATTTGTTATAAGCCTGCTAAATACCAAACAGCAATGCAATATTAATTATAACTATTATTAAAATTTAAAGGCAATTGTCTTTTGATTCATTAGCTGACAGTCATCTGCTCATCAAAAGATTTTTAACTTAAGTTTAAGAGAAAGGTAGCAGAAAAGTTAACATCTCACTATGTTGCTTTTTATTGACCAAAAGAAAAAAGGTTAAAAGAGAAGCCTACTGATATTCTATATTTTTCTTATTGTGAATTTTCCCATTTATTTTCTCATGAAAAGACCAAAACCAATAATGAATTGATCCTACTAGCAAGTACGGTCTGTTGCCTGATATATCTTATTCCTCTGTGCCATAGAGCTCCATTGTCTTCAGTAGGGACCAGTGGGAGCCACAGACAGAAAGGACTGACACATTGTTGATTCTGGTCTTTTTATGAAGTTTGTTGACAATAAGAAAAACATAGAATAGCTTCATCCTTTAAACACAGTCTTTTTATGGCAACCGCTCCCTTAATGTGCCCACGAATATACTATTCTATGTAATACAAATATCAAATTTCAGATTTTCAAAAACTTTTTTAAATCAATATTGTGATTTATGTTGCATTAATTTTCTATTAATCAAACTACAGATCTGTGTTTATTATTTACGGTCTACATAGCATCAAACAAGATATGATCCTTTTCAAGGAGGGGGGGGCGGCCATCTCTAAGTCTATTCCAGTGTCTTTCCACTCCAATCTTTCCCAAACACTCAGGGTTTGCTGCTCTCAGCATGGGAGAGGAGTTTGCTGGTTGCTGGAGGGAGATCCTTGTTTTCAAGTTTGAACAGCTGTGTGCAGCTGAAGCTTTTGCCTGCATCAGGTCTTTATGTTTGTCACGTCTTGACTCTTTAATCACGAGGAAAATTCACTCTTCTGTATCTCTCCTCTGTATCACTCTTCCTGTATCTCCCTCCTGTGTTCAGTCTCTCTGTGTCTCTGCCTCTGTGTTCACTCTATGAGGTTAGAATATGAATTAACTGAAACCCAGGGGTAAAGTGTGGAAACTCTATGATGTCACAGTTGTCATTTGCATATTATACTCCATATTCAAATTATGGAATGGAAACAATAAGGCAGAATGATGATGGCAGCACACACACACACACACACACACACACATTAGTTTATTGTTTATGCTTTTTTTCTCTTTTTCTCTCACCCATGATCATCATTCATGTTTTCATTTCCCTCCATTTAATGCACTGTATATTTACAGTACTGTGTACCGACCCACACTCATGTAAACATCCGCTTTATTTAGTGATAATAAGTTCTGATCACGACACACACACACACACACACATTGTATGCCCAGTTCATTTAGAAACATGGGGCTGATTTTACATTCTGTATTTGTCAAACTGACCCTGAGCTTGTTAGCTGACAGTTACTGTAGGAACCAGTGCATTCAGCTGTCCTCATTCCTGCATTACTCCTGCATACAATTTGTGCAATTTGTGTGCGTGTACATGTACACGTGCATGTGAGTGATGACTTTTTTTAATCGAAATATTTAGCCACTGCCCGTCAAAATATCTGTCGATCTGTATCTGGACACATCGGATCCATAACACAGAGGGTATAAATTGGAAGATACACGTATGCAGGTCAGCTACACACAAAATAAAGTGTCAATATGATCTCGACAATCAGGCCCAGACTGGCCATCGGCCACCAATTCCCAGTGGCCTGCCTGATTTGTCTGCTGATTGGGTTTCAGGCCAGTGTCACAACACAAAATTATTAAGGTAGATCATAGCAAAAATAACATGTGACAGCCACATCCATTCAGCTCTGTAGGCGTGCAACCCCCCCCCCTTTCATTGATTTTGACCTGATGGTAATATCCATTTCTATCATGACACCTGATTGGTCCAATGCATGTAGCCTCCTGCATGAACAACATTATCACCTGGAAACTTTCCAGTCTGTGCACAAAACACAGTTATGCAGGGTTTTCCTACCATTAAACACTTTTTATAAAAACACACGTTTTTTCACAGTGTCTAAGCTGAATGAACAGACAAAAACTATGCTAAGAGTTCTGTACCGTGTTTTAGTGTCATTTATGGCCACATTAGTTTCTGTCCTCTCCTCTGCTCCCTGTGTTTGACCGAGGGCGGGGCTCAGCTCCTCCACACACACACACACGCACACGCACACACACACACAAAAACACAGAGCGGCACAGAGAGGCCAGCAGAGAAGTCGGTGGACACAGTGAACCAGATGAAGTGAAGATAACGTTTTACTCGAGTTGAAGACAACTATGCTCATTGCTGTAAGTGCAATAAAACCTTCATGAGTAAAAAGCCAATATCATACCCATATATAAAGAAATGCAGCATTATTGCATTAACTGCAATATATAAGGTTAAAGCTGCATATGTGACTGTTTAAATATTTCATTTTATGTTAAATGTGCTTACCTATAGCAATCTATTAGAGTATTTTATGATCGGAATATAAATTGTGATTTATTGGTCAGTCAGAGGCTAATAATACATGATTTTACTTTTGTTGAATATTAATAAATATTGTAAGGCTATAGTGCAATAAGCCTATCATCAGAATGTAAAAAGATGGTAATATTTTTATTTTTGTTTCCTTTCGTAGCTCTTACGTTGTGTTCACAGTTTTTATGGAGCTACAGTATTGTGTATTTGCCCATAAATAAACATTTTTGTGAGCCATCAGTTGAAGAGTTAGACCACCATTCAGCTGTGGATGCTACACATAGATTGACAGCTATTATTCATTTTCACTTCAGGTTGATGGCAATCATGTAGGTGGGTGCATTTGCAGGCGAATGATTTAGGATTTGACAAACATGTCAGTTTCTTCTCTGAAAATGTAACTTTAATTACATTAAATTTCACTTCCGGTTCCGGTCACTCTGTGTGTGTGTCTGTGCTTCGTGTGTCTCTTGGCTTTTCGACAGTCTTTGCCTAAAAAGAACTGATTTGGGATTTCGGACCTCAGATTATTTGGCTCTGGACATATTTTGGCTTTGACCAACGCCTGGATTGAGACAATGATTTAATAACACAGACTTGAGTGAGCGATAAATCGCAAGCTAGTTTAGCCTAGCTATCTTAGCATGCTGGCTAGCTTGGCCTGGTTGGCTGCACCCGGCCCCGGCCATGTTGCCACAGGTAACAACTGTGAACTTTGTTTGTTATTTCTGCAGACACTGTTTGGTCTACCACATACACATTGCACTGAGCAAGCAAGATGGGACCAAAGAAGGCTTTGCCAATTACAGAAGAGGAAGTCGAAGACATAAAGAGATCACTGAATTTTATGTTGGGAGAGATCACAGATATCTCAAAACAGCAAAAACTAATACTGGACTTGATGGGAGAGAACAAAGGACTGCAAAGACGGCGGAGGGAGAGCCCACCAAGCCTTATCTGGACTCCCTCAAGAAACATGGATAGATGATATTTATGTCTTAAAACATGAGGGGATCTTTAAATGTATTGGCTGTAAAAACTTGAGGCTGGAGTTACCCTGTAGAGAGGGATCCCTGTATATCTATCATGCATAATAAATTAATTAATGTTCTATCTAATGGGGTTATCTCTGTATAGTTTATTCATCTACCCAAAGAGAGTTTAGCACTTCCTGCTGGGGCTCTTGTGAAAAATGACAGAGTTGTCGTTTTAACTCAAGCAAGGTGAGCAACACACGCCACATTTTATTTTCCTTCCAGCTCTCAAAGTGCTGACTGCTGCATGGGGAAATGAGATGTGCCATCAAAGCTAACCTTAGCCTTTATTCCTGCATGAACCCAGCTATGTTGAACCAGCTGAGGTCCCGCAGGGCTTCCGGCAGGAGAGACGAATCAAGAGAAGCTTCGATCTACACACAGAGCGAAGGTCGCTGTTCCACTGTAGTGGTTAATTTGATAAGAAAATCCGTACACGGAGCCCAACACAGCCCGCCGTTTGATTCCTGACACTTGAAAGTGTAGTTCTGAAATCATTGTGAATCCAGCGTCAACCCCCGTCAGGTGACCGATGTGGAATGCAATTTGGCAAAAAAGGCGGCGGAGACAGTGAGCTTAAAATTCTCATTTCTTTACTGCCAGTTAAAATTAGACCTCAGCTTTTTCTGCCATACTTACAAATTTTATGTATTTTAATTCAACAGACACTAAACCAACACACACATTTCATATATTATTGCTGCTCTGAGTTGAGCAAAGAGTGCTAGAAAGGGAAAGACAGAGAAGGGCAACGTCATATTGATCATCCTGCAGCCAATCTTCATCTCTTTCTTTAAACACACTTAGGAGTGACTGCTGCCTTGTGTTACTCTTTCCTGACATGTCATTTTGCCATATGAGGAGACTTCCTGGATATGACGCACACCAGATTAAAAACCTCAACTGACAGGAGCCCAGAGACACATAAGTAGAGTTTCAGTGAGTCTAATTTCTTGCAGGTACTGTAGAGCTCTGGCAGAGGAAGGAGCCAGAGAGGGGTATAAATGACAATAATCTTAAGTTTCATGCATTCATAAACCTGAAAAATTGGATACATCATTTTAGCCATAGAATGCACTACAGCCCCCAAAATGAGTGTAAAGTTAAATCAACACCTCAGATTTTATAAGTTAGGTATTCTGGTGTGGCCAGGGCATAATTTTTAATCTTCCAGGACATTAATTAAACAAGCAAGTGTGTGAACAATGCTGCTTGCATCACAGCTGTTTGTGCATTATCGAAAAGCCCTGCAGACATGCGCACACACACACACACACACACACACACACACACACAGGTGTTTTAACTGACTTTGGCTAATTAGAGCTCTAGTCAGTTTGAAGTTTAGTGCAGCTACAGTATGTTGAGAATGTATAGTGTAGTGAGGGAGCTGTCGATCAAGCACAGTCTTCACTCACCCACACAGTCTTGAGTGGCTCTCTTTAAGGGGACATATCATACTTTTTGTCATTTTTGTCATTTTTATATTGTTATAATGTTGAATGTCTATGTTAAACATGGTCAAATTTCCAAAACTTGAGGTGAATATGTATAAAAATGCCGCCGTTCAAGTCAAAAGCCAGGGCTTCAGCCAACTCTGAGTGCTCTGTTTACAGTGTTAACTCTACTTCTGCACATGCCCACAAACAATCGTCCGTTCTGTAGCTGTCTATCTGCTATCTGACTACTATTTTTGGTTTACATTGCCTCTGGAGCCAAGGGGCAGCTTCCGGGAGTTGAACAATCAGAACAGAGTGGGCTCATCGGCAGGGGGGCCTTAAAGAGACAGGAGCTAAAACAGCCTGTTTCACACAGAGGCTGAACTGAGGAGCTACATAAAGGGCCAGTATAAGATAAATAGAGCCTGTCCTCCCAAGCACTATAGGTCGTAAATTTCGGTGCAAAAATGACCTATAGTTACATTTGAGTGACAGATGCCATCTAGTGGCTGTCAGTATAAGGTGACTTCCTTCTTAGGAGCAGGTGGGTTGGGTGAATGGCTAGATGTTAGATGGCAAAAAGTGGACTTTGCTGCAGGAGAACACTGTTTGCTTCCACTTTCAACTGTGAGTGTCATGTTTTCATTCATGAGTTGGGACATTTTTTTTAAAAACCGGTAATGTGGTGTTTACTGTTGTCATGACGACGAAGGTTGTCTGACCTTAAGGAAGTGCTAATCACATTTCAAGTGATCATTTTAACCCAAACCATGATCTTTCCCTAACCCTAACCAAGTGGTTAACCCTATCCAGAACTTAACCACAGCATTGTCACACCGTAAACCATAATTCTTTTTTAACAGTGATTTGTAACAGTTTTGGAAAGCAGCATATTACACTCCTATTTTGGAATATTATGCTCCAATGGGTCGTTCTGGAGTGCAGGTACAAAACAACCTACAACAGTAAATCATACAAAGACATCCCAGCAGCCTAAGAATAAAATAGACCTGGAAATGTGCATCTTATGTCATGCATCTGTCTGTTGCTGAGTTGTCTGACTCCCTGCAGACGAAAGACACATTGATGTGACTTTTAGTGGCTTTTAAATACAGTATAGAGATGTAATGCCTCAAATCATGACACTTTCTCTCATGAATATGTGTGCTGATGGAACATCCTTGAGGATGTCAGTTGCAGTTAAAGTATGTCAGGTTAAACTGCAGAGCTACTGCGCTTCCTCTGAGAAATGATAGTATACTTGAATCTTCAAATAAGGCTGACCTGCACCTTTAGGCACTTTGGACAAATCCAAGTAAAAGCTGTCATTCCTTATCAACTCGTCTGATTAAGTCCACACAGTCATGAGGAGGATGTGCTGTTGAAAGTGAAAAGACAGGTTAAACAGGGTCTTATTTACAGTCAAATGGTGAAACCCAATCCCAGGAAGGACTCCAGACAGTATGTGCAGTTCCCAGCCATCCCACGATTTGTCATGATGATGAAATATTTGACTACCCATGCTGAGAGGAAATACGATCGTGTACAGTCAGACCAGAGTGTCTATTTTAGATTGTGCAGAAAAGCACAACATAGCGATTTGTGAGCAAGAATGTGTACATGAGCAGACATTTATTTGTGCGTGTGCGTGGATGTGTTTTGCCTGCCAGAGAGATTATGCATCGCTTCTTTTATTACAGAAAGTTCACTTAATAATTCAACAAACCTGCAACTGTCGGAGGTTGTTTTATATGCAGTGATTCAGCACTGCCACTGTCAAAGAACTTTACTCCAAATTGAGATGTTTCATTAATATTTGAAAAAAAAAATGTTGACAGTCGCTCACATTGATTCAGGGCGAGTGATGACACTCCTAAAAGCCATCGGTTTTAACTAAGTGATGACACTTTGGCACATGGAAACACTGAGAGAAAATGGATACAGTTAGGAATATAAATGAACCCTTCTACACCAAATGTTTTAAGATGAAAGTTCTAAATAAGATTTTTTTGTTTTTTTGTTTTGTAAACTGAGTCGTCGCTGGATATAAAGATGAACCTTTCACAGCCTAGAACGCTGCTCTGCAAGTGAGGATATTGAATGATGAAGTTTGGGTAATAAGTTCGGTCCAAAATGGATGCAGAGTGCGGCGCAAAGTATAAATCTTCATGTACTCCATGGCAGGTCTCTCTCTGCTTTAGCTGTAATATATAACACAATTCAGAATTTCATTTTGGGTCGTGGAATTACTTACAGACGACACATTTCCTCATAATGGTGACTGAAATGAAAGAAATTCGGCGACAGTAACGACTTGGATTTTGGATTTCTAATTTTGCAGATAGGCTGTGATGGATCTGAGGCAGCTGCTCACACACATACATATATACATGTTAGACATATGAACTGTAGATATGCATACCCACACAGCATGCGCCCACAGCCGAGGAAATTACACATCATGTCTGCTAATGATATATGGGTGAAGACCTGGACAAGGCCTACATACTAATGAAACTGTGAGGTGATAAAAGCAGCAGAGCAAGTGTGCTATCTCGTAATGAAAAGAGAGTAAAGAACTCTGAACTTAAGTGGCTTTTTAATACCGAAGCGGAGATGATAAGGAAGAGACTTGCAAGAGGAAGTTCAAATTAATGTTAAATGCAGAAAAAATGACATCAAATCTTATCTGGAGATGATCATCTGCTGCTGTGATGAGGAACTCCACACAGAGGGAAATAACTTAAATAAGTGGTACATAACTCACTCTGACATTGGATACATTTACATGCATGGCGTCACCCTGCCGCCGGCTACGTGCCGGTTGTAGTCTAATTCATATAGGTCTTTTAGGGCATGAAATTCAGCTGTTTTGTTGTTATAAATAAACCTGAAAATAGAGTAAAGTTTCAACTTTATCCCTGTTGACTAGTCACTTTGAAGAACCCTTAAATGGACATGGGCTGCTGCATTGGGTGAATGTAAACACTTGGTGACGTTCACAGACATAAGCAATGAAAAGGTTTACGTCACACTGACCCTCACTCTTATGGAAGGTATACATTTAATTAATTTATAATTAAGATCATTGTGGCACTTGTATTGTACTTGGATATTTAAATTTTATGTAACTTTATACTTCTACTGTAGGAAGGATTCATTCCCTTCTATTTCCTAGAGAAACATTGTAGTTGTTATTCTGCTACATCTATCTAACAGCTTGTTACTGGTGACTTTACAAATTCAGATTAATATATATAAGATATGATCAACAAATAAAATATGAGGTGATGTTATAGCTGATCTAGACTATCTAGCATCATATATTGAGCAGTTAAAGTGAGCTCCACCTTGAAAAACACTTTAAGCAAATGTAATTACATTTTGTATATCATACTTGTGTATTTTTACTTGTGTAAAATGTTTAACCCAGGACTTTAACAGTATTTTCACAGTGTGGTATTATATTATATTTGTCACGGGTGTCGGTACAAGGTAGCAGGGAAAATAAGTAGAGGACCCAAATGCAGACACCAGGGGAGTACAGGTTAATAAAAAAGGCTTTAATAATTGAAATCCCCAAAACAGGCTTACAGGTTAGTAACAGGAAGGCGGCCCAAAACTGGCAAACAAGTGCAAAGTGGCAAGGAGGACAGGGGCCCCATGACTCGGTTTGCCTAGGGCCCCCAAATCACTAAATCCACCTCACTGCAGTTACACACATTCAATTAAACAAAACAGATGTGAAGCCTAAAAATACACAGTGGTTTGCGGCTATGCTTGTGAAGTGTGTGTAAAAAATGAGCTGTCATGCAGGCTGTGTGCAGCTGTATTGATTCAAATTGAAGATTTGCTCTGTCAGACCAGCGTGTGATGGGCGCCTGAAAAACATGACTGAAACACCTCCTGTATAGACAAACCATTAGGCACAAGTTGTAATTTTTTCCCCAAAGAGAAAATATGTCTTGGATATGGCTTCAGTCTATTCCACACTTTCACCACATCATCTAACAACCTTAACACGTGTTCAGGTTTACCTCAAACGTCCTAAAAACAGTGTGTGAGCTACGATCATAGTCTGATAATGAGAAACCTAGTTCACATGCTGTCAGATTAAAGGGCTTCCTGCAGCTTTGAAACACCTCAAAGCTTTTACTTTTGTCTTTTGCTGTGTGTGCAAAATTACTCCCAAGGCATTAAAGGTGGATTTAAAAAATAGCCCCCCAAAAAAACGGACAACAACAAAAGTTTTGCAAAACTTATTATTAATAAAACTGGGATCGTAATTTCTTGCACTGGTACTAGAATTAACATCGTGCTCAGCAGGAGGGAGGGGGAGCCAGTGGCTGCATCTGTTTCATCCTGTTTTCTGGCGCACTGCTTTACCTGTGAACAAGAAAATTCAGTTAATTGGTTTATTCATGGAAACAGGGAGAGTAAGTCGCAGGGTATCAAAGGTTCATGTAAAGAGCTTAACTTGACTTCAATGGAGAACAGCCAACACATGAGTTGCTTTAAACACAGCCAAAACATATTTTCCGGGGTGGGGAGGTGTTACAGAAAGGGCAACTGCACATGGAGAGTTTAACAAGAGTGATGATCAAAAGGAAGGACACACTGTGCACACACAAAACCAGAGTCTACAGCCATACCAGCAGCTCTGTGAGCCTGTGCCTAAGCTAAATGCTCACATCTTTGGGTGTGAGCTAAATACTAAGATTTTTACCTGGCACATCTGGTATTGAATATTCAAAATAAACACAGATTACTTTTTTTTTTTCACTGATTTGTGTTTTGTTGTTGTTTTCCCCATTTTTAAATTAAAAGGAAAATAATGCACCCTAAATGTAACAGAAGATACACTGCTGCAGCTTGTTTGTATAATCACAATCATTTCAAAGTATTATACTAAACTGGAGTATAACTGTGAAGAATCTGCAAACTTAACACCTGACAGCTGGCTACATTTTACTGTAATTACATTTTTATTACATTCACGTTGCATTTGAAACGAAAATAATGACTATGAGGTTTAAAGGATAAGGCTGCTGAATTTCTATATTTTGTTTATTGTCAACAAATCTCATGTGCAGAGCCAAACCAACAACAAATTGATCTACTTACAAATACAGTGTATGTATCCAAAGCCTGATATATCTTATTCCTCTGTGCTTCAGACCTCCATTATCCAAAAAGACTATTAAGCCATATCCTTTAGGTGCTGACATTTATCTTTAATTTGAGGGTGACAACATCCACATAAGATGAAACATGTAAACATTGCAGTAGTTTATACATTAGTCACCCAAATTTACAGGACAAAAATATATTGCTCAAATTATAATGAACTTATATAAGGTCACAGAAAGTGTCTTCAATCTCCTAACTCCACTACACTCTGATCAGCAGACACTTATTATCTTTTCAGGAGCTATTTTTGCACCCAGTCGGGTCTTCAGCATGAAACACATAAGTTGAACTGGGGTCATGTGACTGACTTGGACAGTCCACAGTTTGGCCCTAAACTTGGTTGTCTTGTCTGTGGGATGGTTGACTTGCTTGACCTGGAACTGGCTATAAAAACAGCAAGTCGTACACTGTTCATCCAGTATTAATGTAAACATCTTGTTATATGTGAACATATTTCTTAATTACAACTAATATTACCTTGCAATGTGGAAAGCTTTGGTTTTACATGCTACTGGTTTCAAGATATCGATTTCTTAAATTTCTACCACCACCTTGGTATCATTCAATCACTTTTGTGATGACATTTTAAAGACTTAATTGGAACATGTCTTCTCCGAAACATTGTGCTGATATCCACAGACCCCGTGTGGTTATTCCTGCAGTTTAGGAGTATTTTCTCTGTAGCCTATAAAGTAGGTTTGAAATTCACCCTGTGCTTCCTGTGAGGAATCTGCATGTTTTCCACATATTTAAAAGATCTGTATCGGGAAACCAAACAGCTACCAGTAGGTGACATGTACAACTGCAGGGAGAAAAGCAGAGTAGTTGTTTCTTTCCAGCTGCTGCGGTGTATTTTTGTGCGTTTGATAATTTATTGCATCCTTTAAAAACATCATCCAGAGGCAAATCATTCACCGAGTCCCAGTGTGGAACATGTAGTGGCAGCTACAAGTGTGAAAAAGAAAATTTGATACATCCAGTCCTCGACGAACACTGCTGGCTTTGTTTTCCTCTCATGTGATTGATCGGACAGTGGTATTGATCGGCCTGAGAGCACAATACCATGGTTACGCAAGTTTTAATCTGACCAAAGGGTAACAGCAGGGAGGATGTGAATGTTTGTATCCTGTCATGCGTCTTTGTGTGTGTGCATGTATGCGAATGTGTGCACGTGGTGGAAATTATGATTCATTCATTGATTGTTTGTTCTGTTTTATCTAAAGCATTTTCCGGTTTAATCCATCTCTGTGATGTCTGATAGCTTTGCTTTCACATTGCTCATAATAATCACTTTCTTGAAACTGTGTTTACTCTTCACTCTGGTGGTGATGGAGCTCAGTTTGGCTGCTTTTACTGATCCAGCACCTTCCTTCAAAAATCTAATTAAATGTTTATGGATTGAGTACGTTGTGTCCAAGGATGTGATGCTGATGGTTGGTGGCCAAATCCAGCATGATCAGACTTTCTTCCAATTTCCTACATTCCCTTAGTCTTTTTTTATAAACATCACCACATATCATGGTATTACTTGTAATATACTTTCTGTAACATACAGAGAATATTACTGTAGGTGAAATGAAAATGATATCCAAATGAAGATATTTCTAATTTCATGGTAATACTCTGCATCATAACCCTGTCGCTGACACAATGTTAATGTTGGACGACTGCAAAATATGTCGGTACAGTACGTGGTACAGTCAAAGTTAGGGAAACATCTTGGTTATTGCAGGGAGACTATGATTAAAGTGTGGGTAAAGGAAATGTTGGACATTTTGGGAAATATGCTTATTTGCTTTCTTGCTGAGAGTTAGATGAGAAAAACAATACCATTCATTAAATATGAAGCTAGAGCCAGTAGACATTAACTTAGCTTAGCATAGCATAAAGTCTGAAAACAGGAAAACAAGTAGCCTGACTCTGCCCAAAAACTTCCAGCAACTTTTAAATTTTACCAACATTTTATTTTATTAAACACATAATATCTCATGTGTTTAATCACAATATATATTATATATATATATATATATATATATATATATATATATATATATATATATATATGTCATGTCACTGCCTGCTTAACGCTACTACACCAAAGACAATAGCATGTACCCCTGTCACGACTCCTTTACTGGCTATAGCTGTTTTTCTTACTTAAGGACTGCAAAAAATAATCGCTTTTTATTTCTGGGCCAATCCTCTCTCTCCAGTCTCCACACATGGCTACAGTCAAAATGTTCCTCACACAACTTAATTTTAATTGATAATTTTAATCTTTTTGTGCATCTTTTTTTTTTTTACATAGATGGCATTCACCACAGTCCACAGTTCACCCGTGCCCTAGCTGCTAATGTTTTTCATGCTGTCTCCACCGCCACATGCTCATGACAAATTATTCCTGCAGCACACCTGGACGCAGCACCGGTCATTGAACAGAACTCTTCTTCGCTGCCACTGACATTCCCCACCTCGCTCACTAGCTCCACCCACCGGCGTATAATGCACACACCATCACTCACAGCCTCTAGTATTCCTGTTAGGATTACTCCCAGACTGAACATTAAATATCCCAATCGTTCTATAGTATCATCAGAATTAATATCAATCCACCTCTGTCCCACTGTCTCCATGCCTCCTGTTTTTGTACCCACTTCAAACTGCCTTAATAATTCCCATTCGCTTAAATCCAGGAATGGTTTGCGATTCCTTCATCTAAATAATAGAACTTACTCCAGTCACAAAAACTAGATCATCTGAATATACTAGTTTTGCAGACGGACCCTGATATTTTAGTGTTAACTGAAACCTGGCTAAAGAATGTCATGGTTCTGTCACTGACTCTAGAGACTCTTGTGAGTCTGTCTCTGTATTCCTTAGTTGCCATTGTCCACCAGATGCCCTCAGACTTCTGTTTTGTAAAGTTTGGACTGTGTGGGAGAGTGCTTGTTTTGAGTTGGACGTTTTGAGGGACTTTCTGGCATGGTGTTATTTTGGTTGCCTTTTATTGGTTGGTCTGTTCTCTGTGTCTTCCTAGTGTTTTTCCCTCTGCCTCCCAGTCTGTTTCTGTGTGGTGTGGGCTTGTCTGTCTCTGTTCTGCTTTTTCCCACCAGACTTTCCCTTCCCACCTGCCCTGCATTATCCTTGTTAGCCCTGCCTTGCTCCCAGCGTCTTTCCCAGCCAATCACCCCCAGCCTGCCCTTGTGTCTAGTCACCTGTTCCCCATTCCCGTATTAGTTCAGTTAGTATTTAAGTCTTGGTTTGCACTCAGTCTTTGTTCTGGTTCTGCTCTGTTTGTTTAAGTCTTGTTCTGCATTCTGTTTTGTCCTGGTCAGCCAGCTTTGTGTTTTTGCCTGCAATTCTTTAATAAAGAAGTCTCTTCAGTATTGCTTGACCTGCTGTCCTGCATTTGGGTCCATTTCCTGCTCCTCTACATGACAAAGAAGATTATCAATAACTCTGATGTATCTCTGAACAGTATTAATCTGTACAGGATGGACAGATCTGAAAGGGGGGGTGGGATAGCGATTTACGTAAAATCTCGGTTTTCAGCCACGGTACTACATGGTGCTACTATTCCAAAATGTTTAGAATTTTTAGCTCTGAAAATCAATACCAAAACATTGTTACGGTGCTTTAAGAAATAGAAAAGAAACAACAGTGAATCAAGTAGCCACTCTTCTCTTTACTATCCAGCAGCCTCATAATCATTGATACAAGCGTCTGTGAATACCAATCACGGCCGGCTGATGTGCTCCTGCTGTCTGTTTGGCAGCGAAAATAAAGGGCTGTGCGGGAGCTGAATGTTCATCATTTGATATTAACACCAGACAAAGCAGGCCTCTTTGATCAAGGCCCGAAGGTCAACCGCAACAGCTGTTGCGACGCGCCAATGGGAGGCAAACCTTTTCTTCTTCACCCCAGGGGACGGCAGCCTCCCGCCAGGCAGTAGCTGCTCCACATGTGTGTTCGGAAAACTCATAACAGAGTGGATTTTGGGGGGATTTTTGAGATCCTCCTGGGAGGAAAAGGACCTTTTTGCTAACGCCCTGCATGCACACACACGTGATACAACTATACCTGTATAGATTCTCAAACTGCCAAACTCCATATCAGCAGTGTATGCTTTTACTTTTTCAATAATACTTCTTTTTTTTTAATGATACCTCTACATTTTTCAGTTATGTTGCATGCAGGGAATCAATTTATTCTTTCTGAGGTATATCCCATCCACCGGAGCACCTGGCCAGTGAAAACTGATGCCTTCGAGAGGAGGAGACACTTCTCATTCACTTTTTTCTATGATCAAAGGATTCTTTGGGGCCTCTTTTTTCACCTCTTCTCCCCTTTGAGCCACTTTGATGTAGCAGATAGCCTATAGTAACATGCAGCAGTTATGAGGTTGGTGTATTGTTGAAAAGGTCCAGCTTTTAAGAAAAAAAAAAAGACTATTGTGAAACACTGCAGCATTGTTCAAAGAAATCTTAACAGTTTGGGTTAAAAACATCCTGAACATTAGCTGCAGGGAAATTCTTTCACCAACCCATCGTAGAGACTGTCCTCACCAGAAATGCAGCATTGGTTGTTTGTTTAAGAGCTTAAAACAATGTTTATTTGACAAGCAACCTCTTGTGGTCATATAAATAAAGAGGGTGATACACAACTACACAGTGGAATGGGTGGCTGTTCAGAGTTTGTGACTTTGACAAAAGGAGACCATGAAGCTGATCCTTGTAGAGACCAAGTAGATTTAGTTACCTAAACTCAACCTTAACTATAGAGGTAGCAGTGTGGAATGGAACATCTGTAGGTTATTTTTGATATGATACTATGGGACATTTAGGAAGGCACAGCAGGTCCTCATCCCTTTCATAACTGTGACTTTGTGACTGTTCTTTTCACAGATTCATCAGGAAATATTAATTATAACATTATACCCCCATTTGTCACAAACTGGCTCAGGGAGTTCATACATGAGTATACTTAAAATAATTGTAATTTATTCAAACTAACACAAATAAACAATACGGTGTGTAGATGCAAAACCAAAAGAAGATGATGCAGGGTGGCTGTTGGGAGAGAAAGAGTGAACACATGGGCCAGCTTTTATAGCCAGGCAAGCCCAGGTAAACCAGGTCACACTGAAGACCCTCCATTGTCACCCACTTGTCTGAAGTTGGCCAGGACAGCCCTCTAGACATTTGGATATCCCAACATTCCCATCATATACAGTTCATCCATATGAATCAATGACCAAATACCTACAACCACTGCCACCCATCTCACCAGTGTTTAATCCCCATCCAGCAACCTTGGATCTCGAGGAGCTCTTTAAGGGTGAGCAACTACTAGCACAAAGCTAAGCTTAAAGCTAAAAAAGAGTAAGTGGCAGCCATGCTAACAACTCTCGGAGGCTGTACTTAGGCACAGTAGTGCTTTGAGCTACATGCTAATGACAGCAAAGCAACATGCCCACAATGATAAGCAGCTAACATGCTAATGCTTAGCAGGTATAATTAATTAGCACTAAACAGAAAGTACAAAGCATTGGACAATTTAACATTTTTAGGTGAAGATGGCATTACAGGAAAAATCAGAGGATCAACAAAGTCAGTGGGATTTGTCCTCTCGGGAACATGAACATCTGCACAAAATTTCAAGGCAATTGATCAAATAGTTGTTGAGATATTTCAGTCTGGACCAAAGTGGTGGACAGACCAACAGGCAGCCCTAGAGCCCCATCGCTAACATGGCTAAAAATATAACAGTGTTGAGGCAGGACTTAAAAATTTCAGTTTTAGGGGACACTCCTATCTCCTAATATCAACAGAGCCATAAAACTCAACAACTTAGATCAAGTTTGCATTGCTTGGTCTCACATCTTTCCCTGTAGACCCAATATTAAAGTAATCTTTTCATATAATATGTTCCATTTTTTTACTCCTGCGGGATTGATATCTATCTCAGTGATCATATAAATATTGCTTGTGTGTGTGTGTGTGTGTGTGTGTGTTTGGGCCTCCTCACATCGCTGCTATCCATTTACTCTTATTTTTCTCTCTTTATACTTGATCCGCGCCCAGAATGTCAGAGTGGATCTGCTTTTAACTGCTGAGCCACAAGGTTATTGCCTGTTGCCCCCATACGTGTGACATAGATTTTCTTTTACATCCCGCCCTGTAACAGCACAGTAACACAAGTTTACTTGTCACTGCAAATGTCAAGCAATCAGGTACTCTTAAAAAGGTCAGCATTTTATAGGATGTTTAACATGTTGAAGGGATTACAGCAGCATTTTCCCAGCAGAGTGCAGGAAGGATTGCAGTGAATCTTAACACATTATTGAAATGGCTGTTTGACAACCGGACGACCTCAAGCTGAGTGATCATAGAGGGTGAAAGAACTCCACCCCCATATACATTTCAACCATCAATGATCATGTCATATTTTTAAATGCCATGATTTTTATATACCTTTTATTGCTTTTATATGACTATCATATGAAACAAATTGATTGACAGACATGCGCCTCCCTACCTACAGGAACTGATCACACTATAAACCTCCACCCGCACCCTCAGATCTGCCAGCAGCTTGCTCCTCTGGGCCCCCAGTACTAAGCTCCGCACCATGGGGGATTGAGACTTCTGCTCTGCTGCACCACGTTTGTGGAACAGCCTTCCTAACCATCTGAGGGCAGCACAGACCCCAGACTCTTTTAAAAAAGACCTAAAAACCTTTCTATTCAGGAGGCTTTTTTGTCTTAACTCATTACTATTTTCTTTATGTTGTGTGTTCTGTTATTAATACTATAGCACTTTGAATTTCACCATGAATGAAAAGTGAAATAAAAAGGCATGTGCAGAGAGTCCATTATTTGTATTTGTATCTGTATTTGTTGAGGCAGCAAAATTATTTATATTTGTATTTGAATAAAAGTTGAAGTAGGTGTAATGATCCTGTTTTTGCTTTTATTACATTTCTAATTTTAGGATATTAAAGTGTTAAAATAAGTATTCTTCAATAAACTATTTATTATAATAATTATGAACACTTCATGGTTTTCACAAACCCAGCAATAAACACGTATAACTGTAAACATCATTGAAAAGAAAATCATTCTAAAACCAACATTCAGTTCCTAATACACACTTAAACCAATAAACTAAACGCCTATGTGAACATTGTGAATATATGCATTGCATAGACATTTAACTTTACTGCGCACACACACACACACACGTTACTGTTTTGAAAAGAGGACAGCTATAGGGATACACTCAGTAACGGTCATTAAAACTCAAAAACAGGTGCAAACTAACCCACATTGCCATGACCTATAATTAGCGAAATAGCAGAACAAAACATAATTTGCTCTGCGCCCGTTTTCACAACAGAGAAAATAGTGTTAGTTCATACCAGGAAACATGTCACACTGAGCTTGTGATGGACAAACAAGTTGAAATCACCAACATATCGCTGGCACCAACACGTCAATACAAACTGCTCAGTCAGCAGCAAACTAAACTTAATGTTAGTAACCGTTAGCTCCGGACAGCTGCTCAGTCAGGAGAAATGCACACATAGTTTTTATTTAACCAAGCTGACAACAATACTTTCAAACACACACACCTTTGCAATATTGCTGGAAGATTTACCTGAAGGTTGACTCGTGGTATACTTCCAAGTTCGAGACTGCCCTGTATTCTGAAAATATCCCATGTTGTACGTTTTTTGGTTTATTATATACAGATTTGCAGCGACACACACACACAGTGTCACGTCAGCACAAGCTGGCGGAGCACAAATATCCACCACGCTCACATGAGGACAACTAGCTATTTGACATGTTTTTTTTTCTTCCCAAAAACATATTTTTAATATTTGTATGAAATAAATATTCGTAAAAACCTATTTGTGCTTTGCTGAATACTGTATTCAGATTCAGCTCCACTCCTCGTTCCTACGAGAACACAACTCATCCCCAAGATCTGAGCCTAGCATCAGCACCATGGATAGCACTTGTGACATTTAATATTCATTTTACTTCACTTTTTTTCTGTTTATGGCATCTTCAAGGGCTACAAATGTTTGCTGTTTGTTTGTGTGCATATGACATAAAATCCCTCTCAAGCTATTGACTTTCTAACTTGTGCACCAGAGTTGAGATCGGATGCTAACAAATAGAAATGCTTGGCTGAAAATGTTAGTAAATGTTGCTACTGTATGTTGTGTACATACTATGATGGTTAAATATTGTGATTTTGGTAAAGTTGATGATATAACTATATTTATAGAACTTGGATTTTGTACTTTTTAAAAATAAAAGCACATTCACTCAAATACCTTCAGTACAATTTTAAGTTGTGTTACCTCATATGTCTACTCCACTACATTTCTGTGGGAAATATTGCACTTTATACTCTATTTGTTTGACAGCTATAATTACTAATTACTTTGAATATTAAGATTTCACATACTAGACATGATGAGTTTATATTCTATTCTATCAGGGAAGTTTCTCTAAATGTTATGCTATCTTTTGCAGAAATGCCCTGATCACACATTCAACACCTGGGAGCTGCACAGTACAACCACAGTCTGTTCTAATGACCACTGAGCAGCTCCACTGAAACAGCTGGGGGTTAATAAGGCAGGTTCATGCACTTCTTTCACTTTCCCAAAAACAGATTTATCCTGCTGGTGTGGAGATGGAGCTGGTGATCATCATGAAACAAAAAACGCTGCATTTTTATACACTCAACAATATGTAGAGCTGCAATAATAAATACATAATAACCTAACATTGGGGAATGGGCTAATCTGCATGTAGAGTACTTTATTGATTGATTTTATTTGATGATGGTAGTTACAGCCATCAAGGATTAAATCTGAATAAGAAAAAAATGTCTTATTTCCATTGCGGTTCTCCAAACTATAACAAATGGCACAACAGTAGTTAATTACTAGTAGTAGTTCTGTTCTTTTATTATAAGTACAATTTATTTTTAATTTATTGTTATCTAATTACATAAAGGATCTGAATATTATTCCACTAACTACACTGTGTGTATTGTGTTCATCATTACTTATCAACAACAGCTCTTCTGTTTCCCCACAAAGGATAGAACAGCTTTTCATCTCCTCACCCATTTGCTTATTTGATTTTCCAAGACACCTACAAGTTGTTCACATCCACAGTTCAATGGAGGAGACACTGGCACAAACTGACATACGGTGAGCTTTTTAAATATTTACTCACATTATGTGCTTGCGTGCAGTTGGCAGCCTGTATTAAGTATGCTAGTAACTGTAGCTTTGATTAATAGATGAGGTGTCTGACTTGGCCATACTGCTGCCGCAGATGGTGACCTCTTTCTTTACTGTGATGGAGAGGAGGAGGAGGAGAGGAGGAGCACAAAGGCGAAGAAGCAAAGAGAACAAGGGGGAAAAAGAGGAGCCAGGAGAAAACAGAGGGAGTCTGTTACTCAAATTAGGACACACTGATCCTTCACCAAAGAGAAAGTTAACAGCGTCTGGCTGGGTTTCCACTGTAATTCCTTCCAGCTCTGCAAGGCAAAGCTACACCCACAGCTTGTTATTTTTGAGGGATTACTCCACAAAAAAAGTCTTAAAACTACTCACATCTGTATGCCTGAAAGGTGGGCAATAATGTTGCTATAACAACAAAAAAAAACCCAAAAAACTCAAACTGTCTGTAGAAACTTTTCAAGTGTTGCTCCACTGTTGACCCGTTTATACCAATCTTAACTTTGTGCCAATACATTGATAAATATGCTACTTTTGTTGCAGTTTTGTAGCTATGTGTAGGCGATATGAACGTCTATTAAACTATGTTTATGTGTATGTATTTATGTTGTGAAATGATGATTCACTGTTTTACCAAGAAGTAGATCAAAATCAGTCTAATCTCTGTTCTTTCAAGACAGAGGAAGCTCTGTGAGGGGTTTAGCTTAGCTCAAAGAATGGTAGCAGGCAGATACAGCTAGCATAGCTCCATCAAAGATGCATTCCAGCAACTGCTAAAGTCGTGTCATTGACACTTTCTATATGTTGATTTAATACCTGTAGAGGCAGAAAATGAGACTTTGTGGTTAAAGGTAAACACAACCAGCAACAGTTGGGCCCTGTAGCTGTAGTCCTGTTCCCATAGTGATGTAACTGGATTAAACAAAAGGTTATAAAATTAACAATAATGAATAAGTATTTAATAAAAGCGGGTGCACTTGAGCAATCTGATATGTAGAGAGTTATGGTATTTAAATTAGATAATTTTGGAGTTTCTGGAAAATAAATTTCTTTATTGATGAGGGGGCTAGCAGTTTCTCCCACCACTTCCTGTCTTTTTGCTAAGCTAGTCACTTATCTATCTGTATTAAACCCACAGAGGTTAAATTGCAGGTAGGCTGAATGGATGGGTCAACAAAACACTGGACTTTAATACAGAAGATCCCTAATTCCTTCATGTTTCCAACTGTGAGTCAAAATTGTTTTTTGTTTTTTTAACCATGACCACAATCATCACCCAACCCTAACCTGAACTAAATACTTATTTTAATGCTGTGTTCATGCTATGTAAGGTGAATGGGAAGGATCGGAAAGATTCCCATGTTAAGGATTTGCGAGCTGTCAGGAAGGTTGTATGATATTGAGGGTTTAAAATACTGTTCTCATTGACTCATTTTATATATTTTAATTACATTGAACAAAGGCTGACATGAGGCGTCCACATTTGTTTTGTTCTGGGAAAATGGGAAATCCCATATGTGAACACTATTTACAAGTCGGAAACTTGTAATTATGGTAATTCTGATATGACATGAACACAACATAACCCAAACCATGATCTTTGTCTAAACCCGACCAACAAGGCACAGATAAATGATGCTGATAGTGACAATAGATCAGAAAACATTGTGTAATTTGGAGGACTTGTTGCATGAGCTTGTTTGGAGCATTTATTCTTAATTTATATTATTCCATCTTGCTTAGACAGTTTGCAGCAGTTGCATGTTGGTTACTCTGGTCTATTATTCCTTCTTCTCTCCCCGTACTCAGTATGATGCTCTGAATAAATGAACAGCAGCAGCTCTAGTACCCCTCTAAATTCGTGAAGAGTCCATTTCAGTGCCAGAGTGCTGACACCCTGAGTGCCAATTTATGAGCACACACACACACACACACACACACACACAGGTGCCAGCAGTGTTTGTTCAAGTGGCAGTCAGACACACACTATACATGTCATCTGTTTTTTGTAAGTGGCCCGACCTCTTTACATGGGATGGACTTCATCTCAACAGAGAAGGGAACAACTATTAGCCTACAATATTGAACTCACACTGAAGTCCTGTAAACCGTCAAAACACTGACATTCACATCATGTAGTAACTGGTCGTAGTTCTGTCATTTCGCAACGTCGATCCATAAAAATACCCACCTGTTCCTACCACACTTCAACAGCTGTAAATAGTGACATATCCTGCATTCCTGTTATAGTTAGTTGTTGCTATAACACAAAGAAATACTGGGGTAGGCCTACTCCTGTCAACAGCTCAGTCTCGCACATTAATGTCATTAATTGTGGACTGATTAGGTGTAGAAGACCTGGGTGGAGCAATAGACAGGAGAGGAAAAGGACAAACAGCACAGGCAACACATACAGCCGTAACACTTCTCCTAATTTCAACTTTTTATACTCCAGTAGACAAGATAAAAGAGGGGGATCGTCGCTATTTTCTCTAGACGTTTTACCGGCACTACATGTTCTTTTGGCAATTTTGAATACTTAGCAATGATTATCAAAGCACACCAGCCTGTACTCACTGTGTCTATCAGCCCCCCCAAACATGACAGCAACTTCTTATCTGAGTTTTATGATTTTATATCCATTGTTCTTACCAGTCATGATAAAATCATTTTACTTGGTGATTTTAATTTTCATATCAATGACCACAGTGATTCGAGGGCTTTGGATTTCCTTGATCTTGTTGCTTGTCTCAGTCTTGTTCAGCATGTACAGAGTGCCATCCACATTCATGGAAATACACTGGACTTAGTTATTAATAGAGGTTTTGATGTTGACATTTCATCCTTTGCCAAAGTCCCTGTTTCGGATCATTTTTGTGTCTTTTTTAACACCACCCTTTCTACATCAAATGACTGTCCAGAGACAGTTGTTGTGAAGCGTAACATTAACAATTAACAGTTATTGACACATTCTCAAATGTGGTGAATACCTTTCCTCCATCCACCACTGGCTTAATTGATGACCTTGTTCACGATTTTAATGATAAATTAAGATTCTCATTAGATACACTTGTTCCTGCACAAATCAAAAAAGGCACAAATCACCATGGAAAACTGCTGCAATTTGTCAGCTGAAAAGAAATTGTCGAAGAGCTGAGAGACAATGGAGGAAAAGCAAACTACATGTTATCATCTAATCTACATGTATATCTGCAGTCTATCTTCTAAGTCCATCACCTGCTCTCAGTCTTCATAATAACTTAATAATAACTTGTCTTAAATGCAAAGAATTTGCTTCATTTTTTTAAGAACAATAGTTTCTATTAGAGCCAGCATTGTAAATGCAAACATTCAAACTCCCTGGGATCTCTGACCCATGGGCCTCCATCTATGATGTCATCCTTTGATATGATGTCAGAAGATGCCATCAGTGAAGTAATTAGCAGGATGAAGTCTTCCAGTATAATAAACTCCTCTTAATTTAGACATCTTCTCCACAGCTTTCAAGACTTCAGTGGTAAAATCTCTCCTCAAGAAATCCAAGATTACTCAGAGCTAAACAATTACAGACCCATTTCTAATCTACCTTTCCTTGGTAAACTTTTAGAGAAAATTGTTTTTAATCAACTACTTGTTCATCTAACCAACAACAGCATTTTAGAAAAGCTCCAAATTGGGTATCGAGCAAACCACAGCACAGCGACGGCCCTACTGAAAGTTGTAAATGACCTGAGAATTATTGTGGATGCAAACAATGTGCCTGTCCTTCTTCTCTTAGACCTCAGTGCAGCATTCGATACAATTGACCACGAAATTTTAATTGACAGACTTGAGAAACGGGTGCGTCTCTCTGACCGTGTTTTAACTTGGTTTCAGTCTTATTTACCTGGTAGACAGTTTTTTGTCAGCCTGGGTGTTTATGTATCAGAGACTCATGGTACTGAATATGGTATTCCTCAAGGAAGCATTCTCGGCCCAGTTTGTTTTCATTATATATGCTCCCACTTGGAAACATTATTAACCATCACCACTTCAATTACCATTTTAATGCTAATGATACACAACTGTACATCTCTGTCTCACCAAATGACCCCAGTGCACTGCATGCTCTCATTGCATGTCTGTTACATTAATGTATGGATAGAAAAAAAAATGGATAGAAATTCTTTTAATAGGACCCAAAGCAGCAAGAGAAGAACTGCTGCAATCAATGCTCGGTGGTTTTAGCAGACATATTAAACACAAGTGATTTTAGAGAGATGCTGAAATACTGGATTACCTAAAAAGTCTATAAGAAAACTACAGCTAGTTCAGAAAGCTGCGGCCGGAGTCTAAAACAAAGAAAATGGATCACATCACCTCACTGCTTAAGACACTGGCTTCCTGTATCTTTCAGAATTGATTTTAAACTTCTTAACTTGTTTATAAAGCATTAAATAACCTCGCTCCTCCCTACATCAGAGATTTTCTTTCATTTTATGTTCCAGCCAGATCACTAAGGTCCTCCTCCGCTTCTCTTTTAAATGTTTATTATGTGTCCCATAAAAGCACCGGTGAGGCTGTCTTTTTTATGCCCCTAAACACACTGCCTCTGGATATTAGAACGGCAAGCTCTCTCTGTGTTTTTAAAAGGAAATTAAAGACCTATCCTTTTAGTCTGTCTTTTAATTATTAATGTTAATGTTATAGCTTTAGATTTAGTTTTAATCATTGATTTTTATATCATTTTATCCCTGATGTTTATTTTATTGACTTTTATACTATTTTTGAAACTTTGTTGTGTTGTTGTTGTAATTTTAAGTCTTGAAAAGTTTTATTTATTGTTGTCTGTTTCGCTTTTATTCATGTTTGTCTGTGTTATCTGTGTTGTTTTAGTCTTGTTATGTGAAGCACTTTGGGCTGCATGTTTGTATGAAAGGTGAAGAAAATACAAAAGCTATGAGTCAGGAGGAGTCAGAGAGGCGATGGAAATGGATTGACACAATGAAATGTTTTCTTGAAAAACCTCAGTAGGGACTTAAGTGGACAATGCAAAGACAGAAAAAGACTGTATTTACTTTTGGCTATCAGACTGGAGTGTCCATAAATGCATCAACCTGTGCTTTTATTTCCATTTTTGGTGACACAGTTACATTTTGTTTGCTTCGACATAACAACAGATTGGAGAATGAAGTACATTTAAACAGATTACTGAGAATTTCATCATTTTTGGAAAACAAAACTAACTGAAAAACATGTTTATTTAAAAACTTGAATACAGGCACACACACACACACACCGTGGATTTAGGAATGACTGCTACATCTTTTCTCTGCACGAAACTAAATTTCACTTCCCACTCCTTAAAATATGCACGTTTTGCTGCATACGGTCGTAAGTATTACCCTAAATATTTGAACAGTTACACATTTTTGTTCTTCAGGCTCTGTGCTTCAACACACTCCATTTGAAATAAAGTAAGGGATACCACATTAAAGTGCCATGTCTCAGCTTTAATTTGAGCAGGTTTACATCAATATAGGAAGGACTGTGTAGCAGATGTAGCCCTTTTAACACATAATGCCCAAATTGCAAGGGTTTGGGCAACTGGTTACTAAATGTTTCTTGGGCAGCTGCATGTCATTTCAATATTAGTTCATGCACAAAAGAGCTCACATCTGGCTCCGAATTACTGACATAAACCTACTTAAATTCTGTACTCTCACTCTTCTTGTTCTTTCTTTGAATTTTTCCCGCTAAAGGGTTTTTTTGGGGGGAGTTTTTTCTTATCTGAATCAAGGGACTAAGGACTAAAGCCCCCTTAGACAAATTTGTGATTTGCGATATTGGGCTATACAAATGAAATGGGTTTGACTTGACTTGACAAATTAAAACTGAGATATGGCACTTTAATGTAGTATCCATTATTTTATTTCAAATTGAATGTGCTGAAGCACAGAGCCTGAAGAACAAGAAATGTCTAACTGTCCAAGTATTTATGGTCTGTACTGTACAGTACAGCATTTTATGTAGTCCAGCAGCATAAGTGTATGTACTGAAATTTGAAACATAATTCATATAAGCATTAAAGTTCACTCTTGACCTTGGGAAAAGTATTTTGACTAAATTCTAGTTCCACTTTACAGTAGCTTTCAAAAGCAGAGGGAGCATGCTCAGTTGTCATGGAGATGACTCAGTTGTCATCATGTGACCTATGTATAAAACCTATAACAGGCGGTTGTATATTTAAGGAGATCGTGACCCCGGTCTTTGATCAATGATGTGAAATGTGAAGTTACCTGGAGTGTGAGCATGATGCAGAAACAGTAACCATTGCCATGGCAGATGTTGAAACTGTTATGACGTGAATAATTTTACTAACAGACACGGTTTTGGAAGACACTGGCAAAACGATGCCATCCTCCAAAGAAGGCGTCAAAAAAGAAAATGTTCATATGGGCCATTTTGGAAGGCAATGACAGATGATGTATTGTGTTAACAGTTTGGAGAAACCTGTGAAAAAATGTTTTGTTTTGTTTTTTTAACTGAGCTCTATAACTTCCAGGCAGTGTCAAACGTTTGTATCACTTCCAGGATGCTACTTTCCATCAAAAATAGAAAAGCTATCTGTAAAGGTTTTCCTGTTCGTCCATTTCCTATTCACATCAAAGGGTCTGAGAGTTCGTCACAGATTTGACATTCAGGTTGGCTGCAGGATATAAAACAAATAACCAGTCAATCAAAATGAAAGAGTGTGACATCAAAATCTCCCATTTTTCCCACTATACCGGTTTTCTTTTTCTAAACAATAAGAGAGACTATTACTAAGCGCTGAAGCAGGTAATTACTCCAAAACTAATTAGCTGATGAGTCAAGGACAGCTAGAAATGCAAAAAACGGGGGTGTGGGTGGGGTGGGGGGCCGGTCACAAGAAAGAATAGGAGAGAAAAAAGCAATTAGATGGAAAATGTGTGGAAATGTTGCGTGTAAACAACAGAGGAGCGCAGTTAGGGAGGGGATCCAGCAAGATGGAGATTAACTGGAATAATAAGACTCACAATACTATCAACACACACACACACACACATACATATTTACACATATACCCACCCTGCCTTTCTCACTCTTTAGATATAATCCTCTTCCTCTTATCTTTTATTCCTCATAATGTAGCTGTCTTTCTGTTCTTTTTATTCACGCCCTCTCCATCTCTCTCTCTCTAATACGTCTTAACAGTTTTTGTTATCCTAATCTTTTCCTTGCTCTTATTAAATTTTCCTGAGAGTCACTAGGACCCAATTACTGCCTGGCCTTACTGCAGATGAAGACCATATTACAAAATTGTACACAGCTTCCCTCCCATTCACCTGTGCTCTTAAGCCTTATCAGCTTCCTGCTTTCTTACAGTGCAGACGCTTTGCTGCTTGCATTTTTCTGCTGATATTCTTGTTTTTCTTTTGTGAGAAACTATTAGCAGCGGCTCCTGGATACTTATAAATCACTGGGACTGTCATTTTTTGTAGATATAGTAGGCTATTGCCATATTTGAATGTTTTTATGACCCCCTCAGTACTTCTACAACGTGTACGTGAGCGTGGCCTACCAACAGCACAAGCCTGTACTGCAGTGACTGGAAATGTGGTTCTTAGCTAAAGTTAATTAGCAGCAAGATGCCCCCCTTCTCCATGGATGACTACCACAAACAGACAGAAGAGTGCAGCGCTGGAAACCAAAATGCACTGGTTAGAAGTGAACATAGAAGTGAGTGGACTATGTGGAAATGACACCGTTTTACCATGGACCTTAAAACAGTGGACAAGATCATGCCAACACACAGCTAATTAGCACCAACAAGACTACCAAGAAACAGGAGGGCTGTGTACCAGCTAATAAATCTACAAGTGGTAGTCCTCCGTGGAACTCACTTGGAGCAAAGCCTAAGAGTAAATAATTTCCCTGGGAGATGGAAGGACCAGTTACAGGCAAAGCCCAGCGCCTTGAGATTTTTAATGCGACTGGCTGGCCTGCATTATCATCTAGGCACAGCACTTCTTCAACCCCTTTTCTTAGTAGGACACAGCCGTGGACAGCTGCGAAAGGGAGAGCTAGCAACAAACCTCCCCAACATCAGAGTGTGCACAGATTTGCTCCACTGTTGCAGGACCCTGGATCTCTGTCTGATTACATGTCTGGATAACCTCTCATCTTCAGAGCAGGGTAAGGACTGAGAGTAAATCAGAAAGTAAAAGGCTACAGAGAAGGCTAAAGACTGGGCCTCAAACTCTGATTGTGGGTGACCTAGCTGTAAAAAATGTAAGAAGCACATCCAACTGTGAAAAACATCCTCATGCACATAGGGGCCAGTGATGTTGTGAAACAACAGCCTGAAGTACTGAAATGTACCGTCCATTCACTGCACTTTATTGACAATTTCCACTTTTTCTGGGACCGCAGACATCTTTTTAAGGCAGACAGACTTTGCCTTAAGAAGTCAGGAGTAAAATTGTTCATCTCTAACATATTTTACTTCCTGCATCATCCATCTGTTCCCTCTGCCAAGGACAAGAGACAAGAGGAATCAAAACAAGAAGACAACATAACACAATACGCCAGAAACCTTGAAAGAGAGCCAACTCAGCCCCTGCCTGAAGAGAGCTTCAAACATGAGAGACATCGGAGCCGAGAGGAGGAGTCTCCACCCCCCCTCACTTGTTGGTGCGGAGGGTGGAGACTGTGAGGATTCACCTCCTTCACCCCAATCCCCATCCAGGTCACCCTCCTCTCCAGTCACCCTTTTTCCCTCCTCCCCCCTCTTGGAGTTCACTGATCAGATGAAAGAGCTGGTCACTGCTGATACCAAACTTATCCCCTGCCCTACTCCCATTTTCTCTCCCCTAAACCCCCCTCGGTGTCCGCCTCCACCACTGGCTTTAAGTCCTCAGCCAGTTTTGACACATTCGTCACAGTTATGGCACGCAGCCCCCCCCCACCCACCTCCACGACAGCATCAGAATCATCCTCTGTCTAACCAGCCTGATAAAAGCACAGCATGTCCAGTTAGTTGTGTACAAAATACAGAAAACTCTAGCTGATACAGACGAGTGACAAATTAAAGGAAAAACCAACATAAAGTGTCTTAGTAAGGTGCTGGGCTGCACATGCTGCCAGAACAGCTTCAATGTGCTTTGGCATTGATTCTACAGTCTCTGAACTCTTCACGTCGGTCCAAAATCTCCCTTATGTGTTCAGCTAGGTTGAGATCTGGTGACTGAAGGCCACAGCATATGATTCACATCATTTTCATACTCATCAAACCATTCAGTGGCCCCTCGTGTCCTATGGATGGGAACATTGTCATCCTGGAAGAGACCACTCCCATCAGGATAGAAATGTTTCATCATAGGATAAAAGTGATCACTCAGAACAACTTTATATTGATCTGCAGTGACCCTTTCCTCTAAGGGGACAAGTGGACCCAAACCATGCCAGCAAAATGCCCCCCACAGCATAACAGAGCCACCAGATCCCCTCACTGTAGGGGTCAAACATTCAGACCTGTACCAGTTTTTCCTTTAATTTGTGTGTATGTGCTGGGTTCAGGCTGTATGGTGTATCAATAACTCCCTCAATTCCTGTCTTGATAGGTAATAGCAAAAGAATGAAAAAACAGGAAGCACTCAACCGGTTCTGCAAATTTAGCATCCATTCCTCATCACACAGCGTGGTCACTGCTGGAACCTGAACCTCCTTAAAAATATTAGCTTTAACATATGTAACAGCAGAGTCAGAGAGAGGCTGTCACTTCTTTTTCGCATCCTTTACTTAAAACTTCTCAAATACATCCGTACATGTTCAAGCTGGAGTCAGATCCAAAATATGCAACTGGACAAAGAGAACAGCTCATGGAACAACCTTAGCAACAACCTTAGCAACAAAGACTACAGAATGGATGGTCTATTGTGGGCATGTGCGAACAATCTGACATCATCATCATGAGGAGGAAGTAGAGGTAACATTGCAAACAAAGCATTCAGAGCAGGCTGAAGCCCTGGATTTTAAATTGCAGGGAGCATTTTTACATATGTTCACCTCATGTTTTGGAACTTTGACCATGATTAACATCTGACATCATAACAGGATATAAATAACAGAAAATCACATAAAGCATGACATGTCCCCTTTAATTAAATGGAGGGTAAAGGGGAAAAGGGGACAAATGAATGAGGATCACAGGTGTGTGAGAGAAAGAGAAAAAAAGCATAAACTGAGAATGTTGATATTTTTAAAAGCAAACTCAAGACCTACTTTGTTAGCATTGCTTTTAATTGAAATGTATTTATTTTATTTATGTATCTGTTTTTTTATCCATATGTTTTAGCCGGTTTTATGTTATCTTTATCTTTGTTTTCCTTTTAATATCCCACCTTACATTTCTGGTTTAACTCACTTTAATACATCTCCTCTTTTTTTTTTTTTGTATTTTATTATCCGTTTTCACACTTCAATTTTGTATTATTGTTTTATTTTGCTATTCTGAATACATTTTACCCTACCTCATTGCAAATTCATGAGAGTTATGATAGCGTTCCCTCTGTTCCTGTTTTTATTGAGTCCTTTATTTATAACATAGTCACTTATTGTTTTGTGGGTGGATGTGGGGGGTGGGGGTGGGATGAGGTGTGGTGGTTTGGGGGGGCGGTAATTGTATTGTTTTTTATTGTGTAAAGCACTTTGTGTTACATTGTATTTGTGTGAAAAGTGCTATACAAATAAACTCTGATTGATTGATTGAAGTGTGTTTGCGTGTGTGTGTGTGTAAAACAGGAAGTGAGAGATGAAAGAGTGAATGACACAGAAGAAGAGAGACACACAGGCAGAGAGAGAGAGAGAGAGAACCGCCTTCCCTCTTTCTTCCCCCTGACAGTCCCTCTGTTGTGTCACAGCGTTCCTGATGTATGATGCCACGTCACATTTACTTACGCCGGTCCTCCGGCATCCTCCCGCCAAATCCCCGCGGTCATGTCAGTTTTCTGAACCTGCCACTTTTGTGTCAACATCTATTCAGTAACAGTTTAGCTGGATCATTAGGCTTCAGGCCCCGCGAATGGACTGACAAATCTCTGCCCCGCCCACCGCGATCTCGCTCACGGTCAGCCGCCCGATGGATGGACACACAGGAGGCGGAGAGGGTGGAGGCTGGTAGTCAGTGTGAATACAGATGATGTCACGTCTGAGTGGTTTGTATTCGGCGATGAATCTGAACGTATATCACAGAGGGGAGGATTTTTCTCACTCAGGGAGCAGGCAGATGTGAAGTCTAGTGGCAGTGGAGCTTGTAGAAGATGGAGATATCTCCTTATCACTTTCCAGTTGTCCATCTCTATATTCCTCCATCCGTTTCTTCATCCATCTCTATCAGGTCACCTCTTCATCTCTGTATCCTTGAGTTTCTCCATCATTCTGTCGCTCTATTCTTCCATCTCTTCTATCAATAATTCTTCCATCTCGCTATCCTTGCACTACTCTATCCCTCTGTCTCTTCTTCTCTTTATTCCTTTATTTATACATCATTTCCTCACTCTGTCCATCCTCAGTCTTTCCATGAATCCATCTCTCCATCTCTCCAACCCTGCATTCCTCCATCTCCACATGCCTGCAGTCTTCCAAACCCTCACTGATCCCTCTATCTTTCCATCTGTCCATATGTGGGCATTTCTCTATCTCTATATTTCTTCTCTTATCTTCATTGCCTCATCCCTCTATTTCTCTATCATTTCATTTCTCTATCCTTGCATTAACCCATCCTTAAATCTCTGTGTGTACAACCCTGCAATCCCCTGTCCCCCTATCTCCTCACTCATCTCAGTGCATCCCTCCATCCAGTTTACACCAAAGATTTGCGATGAGACGAAACCGTTTCAGAACGTTGCAGGAAAAAGCTGCAGCAGTGTAAACTGGCCCATCTCAGCTGGTGGTGTCACCTGCGACTCAGCTTGTCAAGTTGCCAGCGGCTGGTTATAAACCGTAAGGCACGTCATCTGTTTCGACAGCCAATCAGCTCGTGGTGAAGTCAGCTGGTTGAGTTAATTACAGACTGTCACCTGGTCAAAATGGAGTTTTGAACGGAGGAAATCATTATCAATTATCGTCAGCCATTCCCCTGGTGAAATGCTGTCTCGGTAGTTGATGTTTTCTCTGCTTATTAGAGGTGACATCATCTCCTCTAAACGAAGGAACTGCTCTGGGACAGGAGAAACTGACAAAAGAGGGGAGATCTCCTGTTTCAAGTTCAAAGCATAAATTCGCATAAGCCCCCTTGGATATTCCGTTGAAGCAACCATGGACGGCTCCAAATTCTCAACCCTCTCGTTTTTTTAATGTTTTCGCCGTTTCATCAATGCTAGAACTGCAACTGTAGCAAGTAACTCACTATCTCTATCCTCAGTCATATTTTAAGACGCTACAAATTATCCAGCTACAAAAAGCCTAAAAAGCCGGGAGTCAAAACGGAAAACGGAGAGTCATTGCTATGGAAACGATACACCACCTCATTCGTTTATTTCATCTCCCCCTTATTCCATCTCTACATCCCTGCAATCTTTTATCCCTCCATCATTCCATCCCTCTATTCCTGCATTTTTCAATCCCTCTGTATTTCCATATTTCCATATCCTCACATTTCATCATTTTCTTTCTACTGATCATTCCATCTCTCCATCATTGCATTACTCCATCCCACCTATCTTTCTTTTCTACCACTCTATTATTGCATCACTCCATTCCTGCATTCACAAATCCCTCTATCTTTCTGTCTTCCCACCATCCCTGTATTCATCCATCCTTCTGTCTCCATTATTCCATCTGCATTCATGTGTCCTATGTCATCAATCCATCTTTTCATCCATGCATTCCTCCATCTCTGTATTCTCACATTAACCTTCTATCTCTCCATCACTCCATCTTTCCTTCCTTCTATTTTTTCATCTTTGTGTCCTGGTATTCTCCTATCCTTTATCTATCATCACTCCATCCCTGAATTTTTTTATCCCCTGTTGTCCATATCTCCTTCCCTCCATCAATTCATTCTTCTATCCATGCCTGTCAGTCTATTCCTCTACCTCTCCATCATCCCATCTCTCCACCCCTCCATTCCCTCATCACTCTCTCTCCATCTCTCACTCTCTCATCAGTCGATTTTTTTTCATCCATGCATTCCTCAACCCCTTATTCCATCTGTGCTTTCCGGCATTCATCTGTCCTACCACATCACCATTCCATCTTTTCATACATGCATTCCTCTATCCCTCCATCTCTGTATTCCCCACTTTCTTTCCACTACTCTTTACCT
Organism: Scomberomorus guttatus; assembly: GCA_038419695.1. NCBI lineage: Eukaryota > Metazoa > Chordata > Actinopteri > Scombriformes > Scombridae > Scomberomorus > Scomberomorus guttatus. The sequence goes on along the minus strand of CM076460.1, from coordinate 27,594,886 downwards.
GTCCTGTCATCTCTCCATCTCACATTCCTCCATACATCCATCAGTTCAGCCTCCTATCTTTGATCCATCCCTGTCTGCTCATTCCTTGTCCATATCCCTACTTCTAGCCACCCACCTGTCATCATTCCATCTCTCTATCCTTTCCTCTTTATTTTTTCTACCCTCTGACGTGCTGACAGTTCGTTGTCAGACAACAGAGGACACAGCTGTACCTTTTGTCCCTGCAGTTGTGTTCTTTCTCTCTCTGTGTGTATTTGTCACCTCACTCTTTCAAACTTCCCATGTGACAGCAGCTCTTCAAGGTGTCCTGTCACCCTGCGTTCACCTTTTACCTTGTCACTCCCTGTGATGTGTTGATTTCACTTCCACACTGCTGGTGTGTGTGTGTGCGTACGAGCGCGTGCCTGTGCATGTGTGTGCAATGATCATAGTCATACAGTCTCATATACTCATTATTTTATTAGAAAGCAACCATCACCTCCTTTCACAGTCAACAGCTCATCTTTTCTGTTCACATCTGACTCTGCTGCAGGGTGCCACCTCCATGAAGCTGAACACACACACACACACACACACACACACACACACACACACACGCACACACAAAAGCACAGTCGCACACACACACACACTCAGGTGCCTCTGGCAGGCATTTGTGCTGCTGCTTCCCAGCGTTGCAGGCTGTAAATGCAAAGTGAAGGCTTTATGACACACTGGTTGTGGCAGGAGCAGAGGAGGCAAGAATGAAGCTGTTTTAAGAGGGTCACAGTTACTACAGTGCAGAGCGAGAAAATGCTTACACTGTTTATGACCTGCATGTAGTGACAAGGATGATCATACATTTATTATTAGTGTTTGTAGTCTCAAGAGTTGTTTAGGTAATAGAAGCCAAAGTGCTGTAAAGTTTGTAATGCTTTGTTCTAATGCTCAATTGATTTTCTTTAAAGGTCCAGTATGTAGAATTTAGTGGAATCTAGTGGAACAGACTTGGCAGAAATGGAATATAATATTCATATGTATGTTTTAATTAGTGTTTAATCACCTGAATATGAGAATAGTTGTATTTTCATTACCTTAGAATGAGCCCTTTATATCTACATAGGGAGCGGATCCCCTTCCAGGCTGCCATGTTTCTACAGTAGCCCAGAACGGACAAACCAAACACTGGCTCTAGAGAGGGCCTTTCTAGTTTTCTAGTTTCACCTATACACTTGGAAGGGGAGGGTGAGGGGAGGTGCATTCATTTGGTTTGCAATCTGCAACCGTGCCGTTAGATGCCACTAAATTGTACACACTGGTCCTTTAAAGGGAAATTCTGTTTTATTACAATGTGGGTCTTGTAGCTTTGGCCATCTTTTCTATTGGTTGTAGTATTATTGTATTCACAATTGTGTGGGGTCCAGTGAAATACTTCACTGTTGATGGTTATTTTGAATATATCTTTTATGTACACTGACTATGTACCTATTTCAGTTAGTATATAGATACAAAGTATTAAACGCTGTTGTTGTAATGCTTTGTTTGTTCTAATCTGTCTAAATGCTGAATGTTGTCTTACAATTAACACAAGATGTGTTATATATTTATCCCTTTTTTGGGTGACTTTGTAACATCTGTCCAGGGTCTAGATGGGTAGACTAACATCAACCTGCATTTACAGCAACGTTCACTAATATGCACTGTGCTTATAAACCAATAAATAAATAAAATGTACAAGAAGTTTGCCTTAAATAAAAAATGATATAAATAAAATAAAAGGTCAAGGAACTGACCGAGCGTTGACTGGAAACTTTTTTACACACATTTTAGACATTTAATCACTACTACTGAACTGGCTGAGGTTCGATACCCAAACCCAACTCCTGATATAGAAAATAAATTGTGGCGAATCTGCTTCATCCATTATTTTGGTATATGTGGACACCTCGTGATGTACTCACAATGTACTTAAGTCCTCATTTATGTAACTTCAAGTTACATAAATGCCTTCAAGTCTCAAGTCTACAACTGATTACCTCTTACTTAACTAATTTATACTGCAGTACAAAAATGTTAATCAGTTGACTACTGAGGACACTGTATCATATTCAGTGTGAAAGCATTTACACTACTGATGTTTCAGCTTTCCTAGATTTCCCATCATTTCAGTGGATGATCCCCTGGCTGGCTGCACAGAGAGAAAGATCATCTCTGCATAGGGGAGAACAGGGTCAAAAGTCACGTCATTCTAAAAGATAACGTTACAGACAGAAACTAATTTTCATTGTGAACAACAACTCATGTGTGTTCTATCAATAACAGGTGCTATTTGTAGAATGACTTAGGTTTAATTTGAGTATCTCTCTTTGGGTCAAAAGTAACACAATGGTATAAAGTTCTTTATATTATTCTTGTTTTTATTAAAAATGTCTGACAATGTCCTTGTTAATATGTAATTGCAAACAGGACATATTATGTCCTTTTGCTTAATAAAAAAATATTAAATTTCATTTGTAGAACATAGGGCCTAACATTCAATGATGCACATTTGTTTTTTTTTCAGACCTATGTAGATCAGCCCATTAACACATTGCATTTCCTTAATTCCTGCTTCAAATCATATTGAGTGATTTACAGTTAAATATATTATATTATACATTATAATTATAGCAAAAGAAACACTTGTTGTTACTGTAGAGAGACGGAAGAAACATCTGTTACAACCGTCCCGACAGTGACTACTGACAGTTAAACCTGACTTGCTTCTATACTGAAAGACTCTGACATGGCAAACTTCAGGATGTGTTAAAGTTCTAAATAATCTGTCAAATGATCATGACTATAACATATGAAACAATAAACACAACTTGTCATTCAAAAAAATCTACAGCTTGAGTGAATTTACTTACCGTGATCAAAAACAGCTTTTCGGGTAAAACTCTGCGACATATCCACATATCTTTTTGCGGTTCTGGTAAGTGTTGTGTGCTGTACGTGCTGTCACAGTTAAGCACATCACACTTGTCTGGGCTCAGAGAAAATCACTGTTACTTTCGTCCCGTGTTACCTTCGACACGGTTCTCCCCTACATCACAACAGCCAGGAAAAAAAAGAGTCAGAGAATAACTCCCCTGTGATCAGACCATATGCACCCGTCAGCAATTTCCTTGTGCTGCTGGGAAGAGCAGACTCCGGCATTTGAGAGTTTTATATGTACGATATACTGTATGCCGCCATAATTAACCAAAGCCATGCAGGGTATTTGTGCTGGGCTTCCCATCTGTCATTGCAGAAAGAAACATCGTTTCTCGACAAGTTTTTATTACCCAAGTTTTTATTTGGCAGTGAGAGTGGAATCAGAGGATTTTTTTAGGTGTCTGGGTGGGCGCAGGGGGTATTGATTATCCTGCAAGGTGTTGTTCAGGCACGCGTGGCATGCTGTGCAGAATATTGATCATATTATTTGCATGCCACTCCAGATGTTGGGGGAAGTTTATTTGATTTACAAGCAATAGGAGGTTGGCAGTGTCACTGCTTCAGCAGTTTTGACTGAGCAGGGCGCACATGGCAGACATCAGCAGCAGGAAACTCCTACGTTTACCCCCCATTCACACATATGGAGTCAAACACTGAGGTGCAGCAGGATGCCATAGATTGTGAATGTAACCTCAAGAAACATGCTGGCACCACAAGTTGAGAAAGGTTTAACTTTCTACAAATGACCTCTGACACATGGGAGCAGCGACTTGGAGACACCACACTTGTTTTGGTCGGTAAAAGCAGTGGCAGTGAAAAAGCTTTAACAAGTCACTGGAACTTGAAAAAGAAAAAACTGTGCATGAAAACAAATTGCTTGGGAAATGAAGTTCTTCTTTAGGCTACAGTAGTGTAGAGGCAAATATGAGATATGAGAAAATAACTTCCCACCCAGACAGTGACTGATGTCTGCAGGGTGACAGTAGACGGCAGACTAGCCGTATCAACTAGACCATATCAACTGCGAGACATTACAATACCCATTTGATGAACCTGCAGGGTCTTCTTGTAATGTTTTTTCTTTCTTTCTTTTTTTCTCTTCTTTTTCTTCTCCCTTCATCATGTGAGTTGACCAACTGCCAGTGTGACTGGCATCTATCAGCTTTCAAAATAATTTTTTACTTCTTCACTTGTTACACAGAACTCAAACTTTGCACTAAGAAGATGAAACTCAGTAACTCAGCTCTATGCACAACAGTGGGTCTGATGATGCATCATGTTGTGTAGTGGACGAACGAAACAAACAATATGCAAACAAATGCAACACTCTTGGAAATGCAGGAAAATCAGGAAATTAAACACCCAGAATTTGCATGGTGCACCGGTCACAATAAAACTCTGAGTTTACAATGTCCTGTTCATAATTTAGCACAAAAACATACATACTATTGTATAAACATGTCCTTTTAAAATGCATGGCAACACTCCAGATGGGACTTAGAATAAATTAAGGAAAGACCAGCATATGCGTTGGAAAACAAAAGGTTATTGGGGCTGTAATTCTTACTGGGTTAAGAGTGAAAAATCACAGATGCACTCCAAACAGGATTAAAATAACATAAGAAATAAAGCCTGTTCAAATCAAGTTAGGATTAAGTATCTTTAGCTGTATCACCAAACTTGTATGACTTGGTTTTTCTTCATCTACAGAAGGAAATGGCTTCACTCCCTGAATTATTTTCACTTCAACCGGGCTTTTACAGGAGGTGACTGACTCAAAAGATAGATTTTAGGTGAATTATCACTTTAACGTGTCACAGAAACATGAAAAACAGAAATGTCATGAGTGAATAATGCCAACAAGTATCATAAAATAAAAAATACAAAAAACAGAATTTAAAAAATAAATAAAATGAATGATAATGTTAAGATATTTCACATAAAAATAAAAATGTGTATACTTTTGCCTGCTTATATAGTTTTTGTAACTGATGGTGTCCTGCTCCATAATCTTCAACATATCAGATGTTTATTTGGCTGTAATGAGGCAGGGAAATTCAAATTACCTCAGTTTATGTCCCCAACATTTCTCTTTATCGCTTCTTTATTGTCATTTTTTTGTCAGATTATTAATAGGTTCTGCTTTGCCTAGGATTGTGCTTCTGAAGCAAAACTGTTGTTCTGATTCATGATAATTAAGGTCGTGTGAATGTGACTCCTGTTTATGAGTGATTGGGACTCATCAAGATTCGCACGGTGAAATGATTGGAAACAGATGCTTCTGAATGTTTGATCACTTTTTCCACCGGCATGTTTTTTTTTTATGAGCAAATAAATTCACAAATATAAACTCATCCCACATCCCATTAATGAGAAACAGTGAGTGTAGTGTTTTGTTTTGGTTTTCAAACATTAGTTCAGTGATATTTTTACACTCCACTGTTTTGCACTTAATTAGTTTTATTTATGTCATAAACGGGCTGATACGGGTGGCTCTGTGGTCACACAGATTTTGTCCTTCAACAGTAGGAGTCTTGCACAGGTGTGCCTCCCTGCTGAAGTGTTGTGAATAACATTGACTTTTGTGGCTGAAAATAAAGCAATACCCACTGAAGATCTGTCTTTGTTTCTGTTGGTGATACGGGTGTACCGGAACACGTTTCGGCACAGCAGAAAATTAAGAAAGGTAGAAAATAACATGTTGGTCTTTTATTTTGAAATATGTAAACACTCAACAATAGCTCATTGGCCAAAACTGTTACTGCAACAGTTAAGTTGTGCTGCAGTGAAAAAGGAAAACAACTTTTCTGTTTCTTGCAAGGAGTCAGGACACCTGCTGACAGCTGTTTTATGCTGATTTATGGTCTAACTGTATATAAAGTAGTTGAAACTAGCTCCACCTCCAGCAGCTATAACAGTGACATGCTGCTTACACAATGTTGCTTTAGTATTAATAATCTAATGATGTCATATATAATAATATAATCTCACCAGCCACTTTATTAGGAACACCTGTGCAATCTAATGCAATACAACAGTTCTGCCATAAATTCTACATTTACAAAGCTTCTACATTTTCAGTTTTTGTTGACATTGTCAGAAAGGTGATAATTCTCCTTTATGTTTATTATTGAGGTCATAGTGGGTGGTGGTGTACTGGAGTGCATTATATTGAAGGGTGTTCCTAATATTTTGTCCACTCCATTAACATACATGAGGAGGGCAAAATACTAGAAACACAAAATATCAGGCCGCTGTTTTCAACCCAGTATTCTTGTTCGGCCTGATGAAGTCGTAAGTGGAAACGTTGGGCTTTTGATTCAGCACAATGCTGTTTGATTGGTCCCTGCAGTGATCCAGCTTACCAATAGATTAGTTCACTGATCAACCATATGAATAGATGATAACGGCCTTCTGAACCTACTAGCAGGTATAGCAGGCTCCTACTAACCCATATCTATGAGGCCGATAACCACTGATAACACACATTCAATCGAGTGATAACATTCAGAGGGTGCAGTAACCATACTGCTTGTGTTTACCCTCTCCGCAAGAGAAAACAAGACCATAAACTATATAGGCTGCAGCATGTCTGCCTTTCTTGCTGAAAATGCCGCTGCATTGCATCATTGGCAAAAAAACATGTAAATCACCTTCCAACACAAAAGTGAAAGAGACAGACACAGAAAGAGAAGAAGCGATGGAGGCTGAAGAAGGTTGTAGAAGTTTACCAACAGAGTGAAGGAGCAAAAAAACAAAATTTGAAATAGAATGAAAAATAACCCCAAGCAGGGTGCCTATCTTGGCTCATCCACTGGCTCCTGTTTGCTCTAATTTATACATTAGCTGCTGAGGCACTGTTTCTGAGGACACACTCTACAGACTCCTGGCCATGGGAAAAAAATCGCTGACATAATGTTATGCACATTGAACCCCTAAAAGTAAACTTTAAGCTATCTGCCTGGTGACTGGGTTCCAAGGCACATTCATGTATTGTGTCTGAAGTCTGAGAATAGTTTTTTTTTTTTTTTTACTTGTGATTTATCCTCAGTCAAAAAAGAAACTCCTGGAGGGGTTTGATTTCCTCACATCATATTTTTATTCCTCTCAATTGCAGTTTTCAGGCAATGTGGACTCAAAATAATTTAGGCACAGCTGCTGCTTGATGTGAGAAGCAATGATGTGGTAGTAGCTGTACGCAGAGCTGCTTGTCTGTGTCTAGACACTTGTCTCTTTTTTAAAGCGTAGTATCTCTGTTCTATTGGAAACTATTTCCTCTTTTCTCTGATCATTTTTTTTAAAGTTTCATATTCAAGCCCAGCACAGAAAATGTTTATCATTTGCCGACAGTCATAAAATCCTTGTCAAAAAGAGCCGGATGAAAAGTGAGACAGGTGAGTAAAGCAGAGGAAAGAGCTGCAGTGCAAATGGAGAAAAAATAGATATGTGGTAATAAAGTCTTTACTCGCAAGATATAAGGCTAGAGCTGTAGGATAGGAGAGGGGAAGCTACTGATTATCATTGGATAATTACATATCTCGAAGTTTAGTGAGGAATATTTTAATAATTAAAGAAGTATATATATATTTTTGGCATCAAAGCTCTGTTTCATATTGTTCCTTGAAGAATTTAAAGCCAGCTAACACAACAGTTTGCATTTCTGCAGAATAGCCACCATGCAACCAAACCAACAAATGTCAACAAATCCCACGAGTCTTATACCAGAATCAGACTACACAAGATTTATGTTATTCCAGATGGTCACTATATCAGATTAGGTAAGCATGGTCCTGTCATGACTTGGTTGACAGACTTGTAATCTTTCATGACCTGCATGTGCAAAGGCAATGAGGAAGGAGGAACCAGAAGCCACACGAGGTGGGAGAAGGCAGGAATATTCTGACATGCTAATCTTACTGTAAGGCCCTCACGAGGTATCCTAGATACAGAATTAGTTGTTTTCCTGACTTTACGTTCCTGAGGTACCGTGTCCATTGGATTGGGTGATTTTCAGGCTGATATTGTGTAGTCTGCTCCTGGCATTAGTCATTGGCATTCTGTCAAAATCGCTGTCAAACTCTTGGGAGCTGCAGTTGTTAAATGCTAACAAAATAATCGTTCTTCTGTCTTGTTTAAAATGACGTTGTATTGAATTGAGGTACTTGTGTAAACCTCAAGGGAACTGTCAGATCTCAGTAAATCATTCTAGTCGTATTTGACATGACATCCTCTTTGCTTAGGCCAGGTATCAGCTGTAGCGTGGGCATCTAAAAACTCTTCCCCTGCACAAACCTTTCTTGAAATTTACTTGGGCCATAGCTACCGCTTCCCAAAAATTCACCGCTCAGGAATAGGTACTCTCTGATGGCTGAGGAGCTGTAGTTTGCAGTTGTGAACATTGCTGAAAGGCCAAAGGGAAACCAGAGGCTGCACAATTTGTGTACAGTATTAACTTACACAGTAAGCAAGCACAGATACCAATAAGTAATCATTGAAAACATAGTTGGCCCAATTCGAACCAAAACTCTATGTAGATAGTGAAGCACCCAACTTTTCTATCAGGGCATGAGATCAACCAACATCAAGACCAATTCAGGATCTGATTCAGGTGCTCTATTTTAATGTTAATTGAGAGTAACAGTCCACATGACATGCAACTGTAAGCAGCAAATTATAGCAGCACAATATTTAACAGCTTCAGTCAAGCAGATCCAGGACCAACAGTCTGCTTCCTCGACTCGTGTACCACTGTATATTATATTGTATGACTGTTATCTTGGCAAAAAATGGGAAGATTCATCTACAAGCTTGATGCAGCCTTTATTATAAGATGTATAATAGGTAGGAGTTGACCACATTCAAAAAATGGAGGATGGGGAGCGACAGGGCTGGACAGTGGTAAGAGAGACATTAAAAAGAGGGGAAGAAGAGGAGCGAGGGAAGAGGAAACTAAATGAGAAGTTGATGACAGGAGCGAAGAGGGGATCAACAAGGAGAGGAGAGGAAATTAAATGAAAAGAATGGAGAGGAGAGGAGAAGGGCCGCTGAGATGAGGACAGGTGATGGGAAACTGTGAGAGGAGAGGAAATTAGAGAAGAGTAGATAAGATGAGAGGAGAGAACATGAGCTGTGGTGTGAGGTGAAATAACTGTCTTCCTGATGATTTTCTAACATCAGTCCAAAAGTACACATAAAACTTGTCAAGGATTTAGAAGTGATTCTAGTTGAGTTGATTCAGTTCAAAATCCAGTCCTGTGGTAACCCTAGCTTTGACAAATATAGAGTTTATACACGTGTTTGGTGGATATAAGGCTATGTTTAGGCTTGAGACAGTTCGGTTTAGTTATGGATTTGGTATGGTTCAGGTAAGGATCTGGGAGGGTCCGACATTCATGTCCATGGACAGGAAATTCATTCATAAATAAAGACTTCCAGAGCTGAGTTGCAAGATCAGTATCCAAGCCAACCAGGCCGTTTTAACCTGTTCAAACTCTTTTCTTTTGTGATTACAACTCTTTGCTCTCCAACTACACCAGCTGCACAAATATCCCACTGTGCTCTGTAAAAACACTAGATCCTCATCCTCTTACATGGTACAGTACTGTGAGTCAATGAACTGCAGAGTGACATGAAAAATATCAGCCAACAGTTTTGATGAAGATGTCCACATTGGATTTTCCAACATGTTGCAGGTATTATGGTTACCTGCACAGTTTCAGACTGACGCTCTATAACACTATACAAAACACAATTTTACCATCCACTGTTCTTCATATGGACTGCAAAATTGCTTCATGAATATGAAAATGTAATACAGAGTATATATCAATAGATTAAAATCTCTACGTAACTATATGTAATTTTCAGCAATTAGCATTTACAACCTATTGTGTCGTCTCTTTTCTTGGGAGCAAAAATGTCCAGTATAATAAAAAACTTTAAAAATTTGGTGTCACTCTACCTTTCAGTCTGGCAGTCATGTTCAAATTCATTGCTTGGGTCTAACATTTAGAAATGGTCGATTAGGTTGAATAGCCTTGTAAATTGCATACAACAACTAATGTAGGCGTAAAGGGATCAATCACAATCTGAATGTAAACAAAAGGTTTGTGCACGACAAAATTCAATACAAAAGATTGGAACCTGTTATCGCTCCCAAACTGATTGACAGGTCTTTCAAAACATAAAAAAGCTGTTCCTGCATTACAATTAACAAGTGCACTTTATTTCACTCAGCTCATTAAACTAAATGAAACATGAAAATGTCTCAGATCTACTACAGCAATCGAAATGCAGTTACAGAGTTGTAAGATAAACACAGACCATGCTAATTGTAATGATTGTAGGTATTTACTATGTCTTCCAATGCAACAATCGGACTCTTTAATGTGTTTCTTAATACTTTTTAGTCACAACTGTGTCACGGAGGAGTAATCTAATTCAGGATGTGGCTACAAAGATAATACTTGTTAGCAGGACAAATTCATTGTTGGTTTAAGTCTCTTCAAGAAACTTTGTTGATATTAATAAAAACATAAAATAACACCAGGCTTGTCTGTCATAAAATATAGCAGAGGCTGAGTTAAGCTACTTGGAATACACATTTGCAGATGTAGGAGGGATAAAGCTTTGATGTAAGGTGATGGTGGCACGGGGTTGAGGAATGGTTAATAACAGTGGCAGGAAACGGGTGGGGCAATGCAGGCCTGGGAAAATGAGATGGATGGAGAACGAGGCAATGAAGGGTTTAGACAAATGCTGAGAGGTGAGAGGGGTGACTAAAGTGGAAGAGGAATGGAGCGATGAAGGGATGAGGCCGTTAACAAGCTGACTCAAGGGGAGAGAAGGGGCAGAGGACAGGGATAGGTAGAGAGTGAGAATGAGAAAGATGAGAGGGAATAGAGAAGAAAAGAAAGAACAGGAGATGGAGAGAAATACAGTAGCATGAGTGAAGAAGATGAAATAAGATGAACAGGGGATGGAGGGATTAAGGAAGAAAGTGAAAATAAAGGGACAGTGAGGGGGGGGGGGACCACTGACAGCAGAGTGAAATGTGAATAAGAGAGCACGGCGCTCTGTGTGTGGCCCTGGATGAGCGAGGCCATCCGTAATCCAACCAGGATGTTAATGAGCAAGTCAGATGGAGGTGTGAGGTGGGTGGCGGTGAGGGTAGGGATGATGAATCAGACCAGACCACCATCCCTGATCTTTTATCCCAGCTTTGACAGAGGCCAGCACGCCGTCCTCAAGGCTTGCGATTCATTACAGCCACACCTTCATTATGATCGATACAACAGGAAACAGCTCCACAGGGCCAAATCGTGACGGGGGTGGAGGGCACATAGGGGTTGAGATCTTTCGGGGTGTTATCACAATGCCCTCTGCCCAAAAGCGTGAATCATACTTCTGCATCAATAGTGAAACATCAGCTTTAGCTAAAGAAAAATGTAACTTAAAACTAGCCACAAAACTCAGTGAAATCACTCAGTGATCACTTTTAATTCCAATAATTTCAGTTCCGTGTGAACTTAAGCCTATATTTTTCATATCAGTTTCTGGCTTTCATGTATTACCATTACATTTGAGTTAAAGAGTTGAGCATCCACTTTTCTCTTTTTCTTTACAACACTTACCGCTGTCCTTAGGGTATTACCACAAAGATCCTCAAAGACTCTTGTAACCATCTGGATTAAAAATATGCACATTTTTTAACCTGGTTTCCCAAGTTGACTGTTTCTAATCCACATTGCCAGAAATAACACATCTCCTTGCTCATTTTGTATGACACAAAATAGATAAATATTTTACCAGAAAAACCTCATTGAGATTAAAAATCTCTTTTGCAAAAGTGTCCCAGCCAAGACAACTAGGGCTGCTCCCTGAGCATCGATGTTCTGAATCATCAGTCAAGAAGCCTCAAAGTCTACTCGCATTATGTCGGTCAAATAACTGCCTTTCTTTTGGCTCAGATTATGGAAAACAACAAAATATGTTACCACAGTTATGCAGATGACACACAAATTTACATAACCATACTAACCACTGAGTAAGTGTATTGAACAAATCAACGATTGGATGTGCCAGAATTTTCTTCAGTTAAACAAAGATAAAATTGAAGTCATTGTTTCTGGAGCCAAAGAAGAATGATTAAAATTCAGCGCTCAGCTTCAATCAATAATGTTAAAAAACACAAACCAAGCCAGAAATCTTGTTGTAGTCATGGACTCAGACCTGAATTTCAACAGCCACATTAAGACGATTACAAAGTCAGCTGACTATCTGAAGACTATATCAAGGATTAAAGGACTTATTTCTCAGCAGGATTTGGAAAAACTTGTCCATGCATTTATCTTAGACTCGACTACTGTAACGGTGTCTTTACAGGTCTCCCTAAAAAAATCGATCAGCTGATTCAGAACGCTGCTGCTCGAATCCTCACTAAGACTAAGAAAGTGGATCACATCACTCCAGTTCTCAGATCTTTACACTGGCTTCCTGTCTGTCAAAGAATTGATTTTATAAAGCACTGAATGGTTTAGGGCCAAAATACATTTCTGATCTGCTGCTACGTTATGAACCATCCAGACCTCTCAGGTGGTCTGAGACAGGTCTGCTTTCTGTTCCCAGAGTCAAAACTAAACATGGAGAAGCAGCGTTCAGTTTTTATGCTCCTCATATCTGGAACAAACTCCCAGAAAACTGCAGGTCTGCTGTGACTCTCAGTTCTTTTAAATCAAGGCTGAAGACTTTTCTGTTTGCAGCTGCCTTTTATTAAATCAGATTTGAGGGTTAATATCTGACACTGCACTGTAACTTTTATTCTCCTATTTTATGTCTTATTCTGTTTTAGCTTCTTTTTTATTTCCAAATTCAACACTTTTTAATTGTATTTAATTGTCTCTTTATATTGCCTTGTGTTGCTTTTATATTCTGTCTTCATGCCTTTTATGCTCTATGTAAAGCACTTTGAATTGCCCTGTTGTTGAAATGTGCTATACAAATAAACTTGCCTTGCCTTTCTTTTAACTGTGTCATTGTCCACAGAGCAACGCAAGATAACCAGCATGACAGGCTGTACACTTTTATACAATCTTGTCTCAAAACTATCAAATTACATGACTGTGATGGATACAGAGAGGAGTGATGGGAACGGAGGACAGCGCGATGCAGAACAGCGCTCGCTGCTCCGATGCCAGTTTGGCTTTTGAAGCAGATGCTGGTACAACCTCCTATACTGGTGTCCAGTGTGATTGACTCTTCGACTGTCAGCAGCCACACATGGGAGTGACGTACCATGATGCACTTTTTTAACTGACCGACATGCTCACTTTTTATTTCTTTGACTGTGGAAAAGTTGTGTTTTCATATGATGAACAGATGATGAACAAAGGCATTAAACATGATTCTTGTAAGTAAAACATGAGACTCATGTTGGCTGTTGTAGGAGTTTAGTGTGTGCTGTAACTGTAAGCATAAATAATATATTTCTCATAATTGTAGAGAAGGTTTTTGAAGAAAAAACATCAGTATTAATGCTGAATCTTTACAAAAACAAAAAATATCTATAGACAACCAAAGAAGTGTGAACAAAAAGCACATCACAAATTAAAACGCTTAAGTCTTTTCTCCTTGTTACTTTATTTTAACTTCATTTATTTCTGTCTTTCACCCCATTTTCACTGCTCCCTTTTATCCCCCCAAAAATCCTTCATGTAGTTTATCTGTCTCTGTGTCTCCCTCTCTGCTCTGTCTTCACCCCCTCTTGTTTTAAGTCTACCTGCCATATAATCATTGAGGACGTTAGAGGTTGCTCAGGGAAGTTTATGGAGTATTTAGTATCAGTGAGGGGCTCTCGCTTTTAATTTGCTTTTGTTTATCTGTTGTCGGGTAGCTTTAGTACTGCCTGGACTTAATGCCTGAGCCTAAATGAGTGTTTATATCTTGGAGTCTGGAGTTTTGTGGGCTAAAGCCCCCATGGTGGTTTTCATTCTGTCAAAACAGTGTATGTCTGAGTTTTAACAGTCTTGTGCGCGACTGTCTAAGAGTGTGTATGTGATTGCCTCTGCTGATGCGGTTCTTGTGTAATTTAAATAGCTTTGCTGCACACTCAGGGGCCACAGTGGGGTCAGACATTCTGCTGACAGGATGCGTTTACTCCATTGAAAACAAATCTGCAAATGGTTATTTATTCTCATATACAGCCAATTTCAGGGCTGCTGGTCTGGGCAGAATCTGTATAAATGGTGAAGTTAAAAAAGTGTATGTGAAGCTCTTAAAATCAAAGGATTTGTCTCACCTCCTCTGACCTATTTAAGGGAGGCAGGTAGGACACGCTGGCTCAAGTGGTAGAAAACTGTTTCTTAATGATCAAGGAAGGAAAATTGTGTGCCTGGTGTAGATGTAACGGAGGTAATGTTTTGACACTGTTTCCATTCTTGTCAGGTGATACCTACCTTTCAGTTTTACTAGCTGTTTGTGTGCTTGGTAATTCTTGAAAGATAAAAACTGAAACCAAACATATCGTGGAACAAATGTCTACCTACTAATGACTCAAATATATTTCTTTAGAGAGAAACTTTCCAGGCAGAAGAAATCATGTAAACTATATTAATGTTTCTCCATCAAGGTGTTCCTGTACCATCATTCATTATACACTTCAAGTAATTGTTTAGATTCTTTCAGTCAGTATGTAATATGGAAAGGTTTCCACTGGAAATTGCTTTGCCTTTTTTGCCCACACATTCTTTAATATTTATAGCTTTTTTTGGCACATAAATTACATAAACTGCAGTATAAAGTATAAAGAAAATGGTACAGAGGAGGTAAAGAAGCTCCTGTCAGGGCATCTACAGTGGCTGCTGAGCAAGGAGGACCACACTTAAACTTAACGTTATGTAAGTGAAAGGTTGGAAACCAGGTGACACAGATGACAGCTTTATTACTGATTTATGAGATTATCTTATAGGTTGCATTATTAATGTTGACTGAAAGTAGTTTTTAAAGTGGTTTCTAGATCATTACTTTTGTTTGTTGAACTTTTTATTCAACATAATGCTGCTTTAAATAAGTTGATAAAAAGAGCAAGTCTGTGTGTGGTCCTCCTCACTCCAGTACCAGCACAAATAAATGATGCGTATGAGGTGCTTCTTCATTTTATAGCAGAATGATAAAGCAGGCAGAATGACAGAATCACGATACAACAGCAGCAAACCTTATTCTTTCATTCACTTTCATTCACAAATGATTGAACAAATGTCTTTGCTCAGTCAAAAAATATGAATGTGTGTATCCTGACTTGCTCCATGTTGTCTTATCCGGGATCAGACTTCATGATATTTCTGTCTTTTGAGGTGATCACTGTGTCAGATTAGGTTATCAAAGTGAGAAATTCTTGCTGTGACTTTGCCAAAAGACCAAGACCAGTCATACCTCGCAGACTTTCACAACTTGCTTGATGTATGTAGGTAGCTACACGAGACAAGGGGCAAAGAAAATCTGACATGCTTGTCTTTTTTGGGGGGACGTTTTCCACAATGGGACACTAACATGAGATAAAACAAGCAATCAAAGCCAAATGTAATGCACTTGAGGATCCACCAGCACTTGAAGAACACCCAGACTTGAGGTTATCCAATTGTTTCCCAATCTACAGTAGACATAGCTATTCACAGACAAAGATAACTCATCATGGATGTCCATTAAAAGGCAGCAATACAGATTTTTATGTTTTCATTTCTGTGGTTAAACGGACCAAACATCGGAGTAAACACACTCCCACAGCCCTTTCCTCTCTCAAACCTGGATGATGATATCCTCAAAAGAAGCTGCCAAATTAATCAAATCTCCTCCTCCATTCAGGAGAAGCCCAGTGCTGGGGGAGAAACCTGATGTAATCACTTATACGCAGTGTGTGCGCGTGTGTGTGAGTCCACTTTACGGCGTGAGATTCAAAGGAGAAGCTGCTGGAAGCCTGAGGATCAGAGAGGTGAAGGGGGGCTGCTGGAGAAAGACTGGAAGCAGCGGCAGTAAATGTTTATCATATCACACACACACTCACATGCACAATGTTACCGACACATTTCCCCCGACAGCTATGATGAGCCAAGCCAATTCATGCAGAAAATTGTTAGCTTCCTCCCAACCCCACTTCAGCTCAAACGGATTTTTATCTCTGTTACATCCTCCTCATGCGCCTGATATCTCCCTGCCTCACATTCTTCCGTCTTCCATGTCTACATCCCTTTGGTGTTCCCTCTTTCTCTCCCCTTCCATCCCCCTGTTTGCTTTTATCACTTAATGGTGGGTGTGCTCTCTCTGCATGAAAGGGCAGAGGAAAGGATGGAAGGAGGGAAAATGGGACACAAGAAAGGAAGCCAGTTTGGCACTATCCATGGCGCCTTTTCCCTGGTGATATCAAAGAGAGAAAATACAGAATCATATTATACTTAACTGTATTTTCCTCAAAATGGAGCTTGATGGTGGGGAAGCTGATGTGGGGGAAATAGAAGGAGGCTGCAGGGACATTAATGACAAAGTGGATTACAATCACCAGGAGAGATAAGTGTAAAGCTGCTGACAGACAGAATACTCCACTCCCTTTTTGTCATGCACAAGCGGCAACCTCCGGGGCTGAAAAATGAAGCCAACGCCAAAGTGCCAAAAACTGCAGTTCCTCGAATGGCCACTTGAGGCTGGCTCCAAAAGACAGTCAATCCCTATAGACTCCCATGTTAAAATGCCCAAATTTACAGCAGAAATAAACACAGTTTTGGTCTCTATAGCTAATTTCCCCATTTATGACAATTGTACGGGGGTGAATTTTTATATAACTCACTCGTTTAAATTTTAAGGCTTATAGTTATGCATAATTAAGGGCATGGCCGCTTTGAGTGACAGGTGGGCGCCTCACAGGCAAGTCGCTAGGTAAACGTTAGGCAATGTAATCATGGCGTAACCCCAGATTCACAGAGTATAGGCATAGCCATAGCCGTCGCTGTTTCAGTGTGTTTTCAGTTCATGAAAGTTAATTGTAACATTCTGGTCACCTAAAAAAGCGACCCTCTAAGGATTCAGATGTTCATTTTTTTCCAGTAAGTACATTTTGTTTTAATGGTTCTAAGCCTGTTTTTCGCTAGCGACAATTAGCAGTAGCATTATCACAGTTAACCATAGACTTGTGCTTTGTTCTGTGCACTTCTATGTATAGTAAGTTAAGTCAATTTCCACGTGGGCTTACAAGGACCAACATGAAGTCCCCCAATGGGAATCATTGTAATCACGAATAATAATCCAGTAATATAATAAATATAAAATATAATAAAAATCTGAATAGGGCCATTCTGTGTGATGGTTACCTTTATTGTTGATATTTCAGTGCACTTTGCTGATAATACTTCTTTACTGTAACTTACTGTAAGTAATGCTTTGAATGCAGGACCTTTGCTTGTAATGGAGTGTTTCTGCATTGTGGTATTACTGCTTTCACAGTATGTGGTATGAGATCTGAATACAGCTGATGTCCTAACACTTACAGACTGCAGTGTAAGCAATGGGAAATAAATGGATGGATGGAGTCTGTAGATGCAGGATTAATGATCACTGCAAGAGTGAAGTTTCAGAAGTGTCTACACTTCACATAAAGCTATGCCAACCAGATTCCATCAAGAAAATGAAAAGGTTTGTCAACCTAAAAAGTGATGGAAACATCGGACGTCACTGAACGTGTGACCTTTAGATTACTGACTAAAAGCTGTGTTGCACCGCCTCCCACTCACCTCTAAAACTGCAGCACACGAGGTCTTATTTTAGAGTTTCTTCAGATATAGCTTTTTGCTTATTTTGTTATTTTGCTTTCTTGTGGGGATATGTGTATATATAGAAACAATTTTTCTTTCACGGGGCTTTAATGTATTGCCTTTATCTGTGTGTTGCTTTCAGATAAAGCAACACTCGTGAATACAGGAAGAAAGCTCTTTTTCAAGCTTTGTTTTGCTTCTCTAAGCATCCACCATCAATAACACATGGTTTTCTGGGGCTATGGATAATTGTTGTAATTCATCATCATTCCTGGTGAATAACATTAAAAGAGGCAGTGAGAGGGTTGAAATTTCTCAGAAACCAGATTGATGTCTGGTGACACTGGTTTCCACTTTGGATAAATGGAAAAATGCTGTGAAGTATACAGAAATACAATGTTGATAGCCAAGCTAGCACTAGTGCTAAAGTGCTGATTCAGGCAGGAAAACTTGCCGTCAATTATAAGCGATCATTTTCTTGATTTCAGTTATAACTGAAAAACTATATAGTGAAATCAAGAAAACGGTCACTGGTGACTGACGGCAGGTTTTCCAGCCTGTGGAGGAGTCAGGTTTGACTTTCTGTGTCAGTGACCAGAGAGCACTTCAGTTATATATATGATTGTGAAACCACCTGATATTAAAACATATCTTTGTATCTTCATTTACCAGAGTATAAAATTACCAAAACCCAATTTTTCCCTCCATGAGACCTTCTGTTTAC
The DNA here is from genome assembly GCA_038419695.1 of Scomberomorus guttatus. Classification (NCBI taxonomy): domain Eukaryota; kingdom Metazoa; phylum Chordata; class Actinopteri; order Scombriformes; family Scombridae; genus Scomberomorus; species Scomberomorus guttatus. The sequence continues at coordinate 27,576,412 of CM076460.1, read as the reverse complement.
ATAAAGTGAACCTGGTAGCTTTATGTAATGTCCGTTATCTCAAGTTCTCTTTGAAGGATAGACAGCTCACACTGTCCTCCTTATTAAACCCAGGAACGGGTCCGCAATAGTTTTTTATTTTATTTTCTTTATCCTTTCAGACCTCAAGACCGCCTGCATCACACATAGTGCTTCTGCAGCCATGATTGACAATTTCTTGACCCTCCTCCCCGACGACCTATGAATTCACACAAGGTCATGAACGATGATTGGTCAGGGTCATACTTGTGGTGTTTCCAGTTTCCCAACCAAGACACAGCAAGAATGACCCCATGATTGCCTAATATGACATGCTGACCACCGTGAAAGACCAAAATATTGTGTAGTCTGATCTGGGTATAAGGGCTACCAGAATATTTTCTAACAAATACAAACCAGACATTCCAGTGTTAAAACATCAGTGTCAAATGATTTGATATATTGGTTCAAGGCAGAGTCAAAATTGTGCTGTATCAATCATTTAAAGAGGTTTTACAAACATCATTTGATTTATATGAAGCTATCATGGATTATTACTTCAAGTACTGACAGTGTAAGTGAATTTGACATACTTTCCTCAGATTTATACACTTGAATACATTATAAAATGTCATTGTAGTTACTTAATGCCTCTGGCCAATCCAGCCGTGAATTCTCTGTTCGCCGCTTCAAAAGTTCATCAATTGGTTTTATAGATCGTTAAGTTACGAGGGTGTCGGACCGACATGAGCCCTCTCTGGCCTCAAGCTAAATCATGCTGAAACCTTCACTGTCTCACTAATTTTGTCACTGAGACAGAGAGTAAGTGGAGTGAGCTGACCAGAGACCTTTAAAATATATCACATCGACTACAATCCGATGACACAAAAGACGGGACAACTGCGAACATAAATGTCAGCAGCAAAAGAAAAACTAGACAGAATTGTAATATTTAATTTCTTTTTTTCTTCTTCCTCTTTACTTTTATGTGCTGTCTTGTTCTGCTCTTTGTCTTCTTCTGTCTTCATTTTGTTCTGTTTGTGGATTGATTACAGTCAAAGTCAGACTTTCAGTAGAGTTTTAGTGTTGTGGTTTTAGAATCAATTCAGTATAATAACTTTCATAAGCCACTAATTCATTACACAATAAATAACATAACATGACAAACTGCATCCTTTCTGCCAAGGACTGCAGTGTGACAACGGGAACGTGTTCTGAAACTCCTGTATAGTTTTTCTTCAAGGTGATTCTCAGCATCCTTTTCTTTCTCTTTGAGGCAGAAGTTGAAATGTGAAATCCTCCCTGTATAGGAGGAAAAAGGGAGGAGAAAAAATGGCAGCACATCACCTTCCCATCATGCTCTGCTGCCTCCGTGGTGCCTTAACTCACCCCTCACTCATCACCTTTTCCTCCAGACGCAGACCAGCTGTTGGTCTTTCTCAGTGCTTTAACCCGTGTACTCTTCCCTCCATCTCTTCTTTCTTCACTCTCTTTCTGTAAGAAAGCTGGTGGGGCAGGTGAGGGAGATGAAAATACAGAAAGTAAACAAAAAATAAAGTGAGGTAAGGAACTGGTGAGAGGAAATAGAGGAAAGGAAAGGTGATCAAAGAAAAGGGATGAAAATGAAGGGACAAGAAGGGAAAAGTATCAGACAGGAACAACAAAAAGACAAAACAAGAAAAGAAAAGAAAAGGTCACAGAGAAAACAACTATAACTTACCATAACTAAAGGAAAAAATACAGAGTTTTTAAAGCAGTAATCACATTGAATTATTAATATATACTATGCTTTTTAAAAAAAGTCTGCAGCAATTGTGCGCTCACTCATGATCCCACTTACAAATGAAAACCAAAAACCATTTTGTTTTCAAACTACAGTCACGTTCAGACTCCTGAATTCTCGTCATTCTCTGGACAAAATCAAAGGCAAGTTTTCATTTTAAAAGTGAAGTTTGAATGGGTGTACAGGTGCCTGACAGGTTTGTAACTGGATGGTCACTGTTCTCACTGGAAAAAAATGACATCATTAGTCACTTCACTTCACTTTGGGAGTTACAAATTACCTTTTTAGACTCATAAGTAGAAGGACTTGTTGGCTTACTCTAGCAGTAAATCAAATATTGTGACTGTAATACGACTTAATCCAAATCACTGTACCACCCAGCACTAAATGAAGCACTAAAAAAACAGGAGCTCACAGTTTAAATGCTTTCACTGTCTGGTTGAATAAATGGTAACATAAAATGATAGCATCCTTTGTATTTTACATATTCAGCAATGAACTTTAATGTGAAAAAAAGTAGAGGACTTTTATAATAGAAACATTAAGTGCCTTCAACGTTTGTAATTGTTTGTGTGTGTGTGTGTGTGTGTGTGTGTGTGTGTATTGTAGACAGGGAAGGAGTGGTCCAATATCATAAAAAGGGCAGTGTGACCCTGTCAGCAGTGAGGCTTCCCAATTTTGATGAATGGGCTAATGAATCGGGAAAGATGAACATTTCCATTGGTTTTCTCATCAAAACGTTTCCTTAAAACACGAGTGTCTTTTCATCCATTACTACAAACAGGTCAAAAGGCCTCTGGAGGAAAAAGACTGACAGGTGACCACTAACACACACCACATGTACATGTCACACATGAAATATCACATGCTATCATTCAGTTTTAATGCTCATGAGTGGCAGTAAGGAGTAATAATGTTTTTTCAGAAGTAATACGACCATGTTGCATGTATACTTGCTGCAGCATATGAACGCTGCCATATTATTATCATATTATTACTATTAAGTTGTTTGACACGAGAAATACAGTTTGTGTTTCATATGAACATTTTACATGTGTTCAAAAAAGGATGTGTTCAAAAAACATGGCACATTTTGTTGATAAGTCTATTATGAACATTTTGTCATTTTGCCCAAAATGTGTAAAGCTACTGCAAAAATATGTAGTAACATTTCTCTTGGGAGAATGATTGGTGTTTTATGAATGTAGTGGCAGGTTTGTCCATAAACTATTTCAAAAGTCCAGATCAGTGTAAGTACATGAGTGATTTATTCAGAAGGTAAAAAGAAGCTGAACATATTTGAGCTGTTATCATCAGCTGTATTGAAAAATGGTGTGCGCACAACTGTGGGAAGCACAGTGGGTTAACCAGGAAACAGCCCTGCAGCACAACGTATGTTTACAGTTTGAGTAATAGGCCTTTTTCACAGCAGAACATTTTGACATTATAGCAGGAAAAGGAAATGTGTTACTAATAATAGTAATAATGTTAACCTGGCTCACTACATGCCTTACTTGGACATTTTAAAGGGGACATATCATGCTTTTTGTGATTTTCTGTTATTTGTATAATGTTGGATGTCCATGTTAAACATTATCAAAGTTCCAAAACTTGAGGTGAACATATGTAAAAATGTTCATTGAAAGTGAAAAGTCAGGGCTTCGGCCTGCTCTGAATGCTTTGTTTACAAAGTTACTTCTGCTTCCTCCTCGTGATGACGTCAGATTGTTCACATGTTGCCCACAAACGGCTATAAGGTGGTTCCATGGGTTGTTCGCATTGTTCCCATTTTGAGTAAAGAACAAGAAAAAGAAGTGAAATCCTACTACTACTCTTTGTTTACGCAGCCTTCGGAGCCGACAGAAGTCTGCCAAAGGGGCAACTTCCTGAAGCTTGCCAATCAGAAGAGTGTGGGCTCATCAGGAGGGGGGCCTTAAAGTGACAGGAGCTAAAACGACAGTCGTGCAAAGATAATCCAGTAGAGCCCCAGAATATAAATATAGACCTGGAAATGTGTAGAATATGACTATTACAAGTCAAGCAGGTCTTCTTCACCTTTGTTTTTACTTTCAACATAGTGGTTGAACTTGTTTAAAACTGTGATGCCCAACAGGAAGAATGAATAAGAATGAATATTGGATCATGGTTGTGATTCCCTGACAGAGAGCACACAAAATGAATGAAGAGGCCATGATATTGGAAGTGTAAGGCATCCTGGGTGAATGTTAATAAATTAATGTTTGTTTTTTTTTCTGGCCTCAGCAATGACACAATTTCCCTGCAGGGATCAATGATGTTTCATCTTATCTTACACCCATATGCACATTCATACAATGTATACACAACGTATTACACATATTTCCATAAGCATCCATTAACACATACATGCACACACTAACACATTCACTTCTCATCTTTAAAGATGTTGTTTCAGTGTTGCAGAGAGGCTGATGACTCCGCTACCCTCTTGCTTTAAAACAAGCGGTTCGATGAAGCATGGAGGATCAAGGCTGTACCAGAGAGCTTAGACGCTCTGCTGAAAAATTAATGACCAAACACAGACATCTACTTCATGTAAACACTACAAATAAGATGTCTCTATCAGCAGAGAGTGGAAACATAGCCGGTTAACGATCTTGTTTTTATGGGTGGTACTGAACAAAGGCAGCAAGCTTGAATTATGCAGCAATCTCAAAATGCGTGAGCTCGTTATTGCTAGTGTCGCTCCTCGGGGAAACACACCCTGTAAGTACACGCACCGACACATACATCTACACTGATGCTCATACATGCTTTCTCATACACACAAGAACACAGACGCACACGTTTATACTTAGCACACAGTGCTGGGGAACCTTACGGCACAGCTATCCTCAGGGGAAATATAGTTGAGTAAAGTTTTTATGCAAAAGTAATTTAAACTTTGTGCGTAAAGAATGATCATATCTGCAAATGCAATGTCAAATAATGCAAAATACCACTGATTAGTGAGGCTTACAAAGCAGGTTTAATTAAGACATGAAAGGGTTTGAGCAATAAAAGATAACAGAAAATAAATAGGATGAAAAAGTGCAGTTTCTCTTCTTTTTTATAGCCAACAATCACGAGCAGTTAAAGGGGAGGCATTTCTGTATGTCGGCAGTGGTGTTGAGTAGTATCTATTTTACTTGTGAGAAATTTGTCAATGCCTGCAATTCATGTGGGCTGGTGATGAATGAATGAATCTTTTTGTGGGGTCTTTTATTCCCTGACCGCACTCAGTGAGGAACAGCATTAATTCTGTAATTTTGAGAGTTTGAGATAATCACAGTATTTTCCCCTGGGTTTTGTACTTAATTCACAATATCAGTGGAACCAATAGGGACGCAGATATGTCTCCTATGCACAACCTTTCCTGAAACACCTTCCCTAGCAAAAGCTTCACATTGACTTTTAGCTCCAAACTGTTCACTATAGTAATAATATATAATGGTGCAGGTAAGCCACCCAGAGTATCACTGTACATGAACAGTTACAGTAGACCGACTCTAGCTCTGCAGATAACTCAACCTAATGAACCACAGACGTTAGATATCTATAGACAACAGTAGCGGCTTGTTTTCTCCCTCCGGTGTGCAGCCTGTGTGCTGAGACACACACCCGGAACTAAACACGGCCTTCTATCTTCTCTGCTGCCCCCGCTGTTCAGTGTTGCCCTCACCATGGTGGGGATATTACACACCTAACATGTTTTGCCAATCTCAGCAGTCATTAGTTCCCTGGTACCGTCACGTCTTTGTGCCTAATGCCTCACGGGAGCTCTGCACTCTTGTGAGATCTACTGTTAAGCTGATCTTACAGTGACAGCGTTACCTACAGTACTAACTCCACAGGCAAATCATATCATGATATGTAAACAGCCCAAGAACACTCTCTACCCATTGTTCACCTGGCTACACATATAACTTGTGTTTCAGCCATTATTTATTAATGCCAAGTGGCAACAACCACAGCTGCATGTTTAAGCCAGTACAGAAATGCTTTAAGGCCACTTAATGTGCATTATGGCATCATTATTGCACCTGTCAAATGACTGTAAGGGTCAAATTGTTCAGTAGGTGACAAAATTCAATTTGCACTCGCGTGTGGCCAATCCTAACTGTAGATGTTAAGAATTACAGTAAACATTTTAACCTCGTCACAGTTTTAGTTTTTATAGGCTTGAACCCATTGAACTCACCATTAACTCACCTTCACCTGTGCTTACCTGAGCAGATAATATGTTCCTGTTTAGATGCAACATTGCTGAACACCAGTGACATTTATATGAGATACCTTTGTTATATACCTGTTGTCAAATGTTTATTAAAATGCCTTAGGGAGACTAAAATATGTATTCAATAAAAGGACCGCAAAGGCTGACAGTGTGCACGGGCTTATGTTAGACTTCAAATGTATCTTATGTATTACTAGCCTGTTGCCTTTATACGAGGTTGAAGAGATAATTATTAATTTACCCTGAGATAAAATGGTTTCTGTCTTCAGTGGGATTTCAACATATGAGTGAACTGTTCCTAGATATCCCTGCTTTTTCCTCGTCTTTGTTCTTTTGTTCTTTCATTTTTTACAACATTTTCACATCATGACGTGTCTTTACCTCAGTCTGCTCCACCTAAATCGAATCTGTATCTGTTCATGACCAATTTTGCTTTGCGTTAGTCGAACACCTTTAGATATCAACCATGACCGAGCATATCATGTGGGTCCCATGGATGAGATTAGACTGTAAGTGCTGAATTGCCCAGGAGGATTGTTGCAAAAACAAACTGGGGATCCCATATTTGTCCCCAGTACTGGTTTATAGCCTGAAATCGGTCCCCAAATGTGACATAGCACAGGCCCACATACACATACAGTGCATACACCCTGTACAGTACAGTATGCTACAGTACGTCTGTGTGCCCTCATCATCATATTGCTGTCCTCGTCCCTGCTGGCAGCCTCAGGAGAGCAGCTAGCTCTGTCTGCTCTTGTTTTATACATAACCAGCAGGCTAATCTAATTACTGTACTCTGTGATGGAGAGCAGTCAATTTCACAGTCAGCCAGACACTTCTGCTGCCTAAAAATTGGGGCCACCCAAGTTTGATATATGAGGCAATAACCTGTAATGTAATGAAGTCACCTTCAGACCAGGACCCCTGTCATTGAAATAATAATGAATTATAACAAGTATAATAGTATTTGGGTTTGACACGCTGAGACTCTTTCGCTGTCTCTATCGCTCTCCCCTACACTCTGTCTTCCTTTCTCTCCCTCTCTCCTGGTTAAAATGGATTTCTTTTTCTTCTTTCTCTTTTTTTTTTTTTTTTTTTTTTGAGTTGCGATATTGAGGTGACTTTAAAGTTCATGGGCGAGCCTGTCAACTAGGCAGTTTGACTGTGGGTCTTAAATGGCAGACATATGCAGAGGGTGAAGTGTCAAACACCTCCCAGACTCACAGTTCAAACTAATTTACTTAAGCAAGGTGGAGGGCCATAAAAATCTTAATCTTGTCATTGTAATAGAAACATCATATTTAAAAAGATGAGTTCAGTAGTTTTATGTCTTGGTAATGGGGCGTTTATGCTTTGGAGCAGAAGACAATCGGTTAAATATACGTGGTCAAGCTGAAACTGACGCTGGGACATCACTCTGCAGGATAGCTGACAAGAATGACAGCATTAAGACTGGTTATGCAGATTTTTAAAATCTCACCTAATTCTAAAATAACATAACAGAAATACCACATAAAACAGAAAGTTATCCACCTGATTTGGGCAAAACAAACAACAACAACAAAAAAATAAATAAAATCCCCTGAGGCAAATTATGTGTAGCCTCTGTAATCTCATATAAATCATAATTTCAGGGATTGATGTTACTGTGAAGATGTTGGTTGGATTTTACAATTTAGTTGAAAGTTATTAATTATAATCTGTCACAGATTGACGGCAAAATAACAATTAAGGTAAGAAACTTTTTAGGTTTTCCACTAAGAAATCCATCTGTCTTTTTAAGTATTTAAGCCAAAGTATTTGAGTTAAAATTAACAGTTTTGGTTCTATTGCCCATCAATACTGTCTCCTAAAAGATGTTTATGTAGGACTAATTTGCAACAGTAAATACGTTTTGAAATAATCATGCTGTGTGAATTAAGTACTGTATCTGCAATGTTGCAAAATGTTCACACTGCATGCATGCTACAGAATGATTAATGTTTTTATGGTTATGTTTAGGTTAGGGTACCCTTTAGTGTACTGCACCTTTATGCACGCACACATATATGCGCTTATGCATGGATGGGGGACAATTATTTCAGTCCTTAGCACACCTACCAAGTGCACCTTTCAACACCACGGACAGCGCCTCAGCAGATGAAAAATTATGTTTTGTCTCCAAAATTCCACCAAGCTATTTGTCAGTGTGCACAAGTGCAGGCTAAATGGCCGACTGTGAAACATTCTCTGCCAGCTTTTTAAAAAAAAAAACAAATTAAGGTACAAACCTCTTTGTGGCCTATAAATAACTTTATAGGCTATAACATAAAAATAACTTTAACTTACATTTTCACAATGCTATGCCACGAGCTGGTCGCAAGTTTACAAAGATTAAAATATTAAATCACAATGCACCTCGTTAATAACACAAACCAACAAAGAGTCTTTACAGAAAGTTACCTTCAAGAAAATTACTTCACACTTTGCAGTCTTTCTTCTTAGCTAGAGTTTCTTTTCTGGAACTCTCAGCTCTCAGGGAAACAGCCGTCTTAATATGATCTTTTGTATCGACATTTCCACCGTGCACGACTGAAAATGTACTCTTGCAGTGTGTGCAGGGTACTTTACGAAGGAAGGAGTTAGCCTCCTGAAGCTCTTTAGAAAAGACAGACTCTCTCTTCGGCATGGTAGCTAACCATTAGCGTACTCAGCTAAGCTAAGTTAAGCTAAGAGCTAGATATTTTCCACGTGGTAGTGAAGACTCAAACAAAGCTAAAAGTGAGTGAATATTGGACTCATTCACCAGGTGCATGCAAACACAAATCCAAATGAATGCTAATTTTGCTCAGTTTGCTCAGTCACCAAAACTTTGTTGTTGTTTTTTATGAAGCCGAAGCCGAACCACACACAGGACATGAACCCTGTCTCTGATGTCAAAATCTTGCACTTTGTACGTCCACTGTCCGCCTCAACCACCTCCATAAGAGTGTAACACTAGAAAACACTTTGTCAGTGAACACAATCCATGCAGCAATTACATTTCCTTCAAAACATATTAGGCAAAACCATGTTGTAGTGTGCAAACTGAATTTTTAGCAGACAGGTTTGCTTCTGTTAAGTCTTCCCACCTGACTGTCAGTCCATGAAATACAGCTGAAGAGGTTTTGATAGAATCTGAATCATTTTAGCCCCTTTTTCACTTTAGAGTGAATCCAAGAACACTTTAATAAATGAGGCCCCTGGTTAATACAGTTTTTTTCTCTCTGAAATACAATATGTAAAACATAAGTGTTAATATGTGTAAATAAATATTAATGGTTTTACAGAAGGGGTTGTTGACAGCTTCCTCTGTCACGTTTTCATTTCAAAGATTAGATTTAATGAGAGTTGTGTTGGAAATCTGAAGCCTCGTGGGTTTTGTTAAATTGCTTAACAGGCACATATATTACACTGCTGCGGTTCTCTCGTGGGGTTTAAAGCATTTTTGTAATAATTGTTAAGATGTAAACAGAAAAGAGTTATTGACTTTGTATTTGTCTTATTTGGACTATTGGGTTGACTTCAACCATCATCATCATCATCATCATCATCATCATCAACAACAGGTTTACTCAAATGGTGATATTTTTATAATCTCTTTCTAGTTTTCCTCAGTGTTCCTGTAAACTGCATAAATTTAAAGAAATCATATTTAATGAAAATATTATCAAATAGTCAGTCAAATCTCAACTCAAGGTCCACTTGTTTTTTCATAAGCTTACTACCACATCTCACAGTATTCATCAATGGATGGAGTTTGCTCAGTTGTCATGGAGATGGCTCACTTGTCATCATGTGAAGGATTAAAGTTTGGGTACAAGAAAGGGACAACTGAGCAAACTCCATCTGCCTATGAAGACCATGAGGTATGGTTGAAAGCCGCGGAAAAAGCATGATCGTGGACCTTGAATTGAGATTATTTTGTCAAACTACTGCTTCCAAGGCCAAGAAAAACTGCCACGCTCAATGAGTTTATCCTTCTCAAAGGTTTCATTAAGAGAACCATGTTCGAGCCTCTATCTGAGTCAATCTAAAATAAGAAAAGAAATAGCACCCCAATGATCAATAACTTGCCCCAAATTCTGCAGCACAGTAGAGACATACTGTATGTGTTTCCTCCAAGTGTGTAAAAGATCCAACTTGTCTCCAGATAGACGACGCCACAGATGATGCAACAGCCCCCAGGATCAATCTCTGAAATTGTGAAAAGAAACAAAAACAAATGCAGTGATGAGATGCATTATTCATTATTGTCTGATAATCATCCAGTCTTTATATAGCACGAGAACTGGGGTAACATAATTTCTGATTGATTATCCTAAACAATGCATTATTATCATCGAAGACATTACAGTTGACAACATGTAAGTTAGTAAAACTTAATTTATATGACATGTTTAAAAACCAGGGTTACAAAGTACTTCACAGTTACAAAAAAGACAGAGTTTGGTATGAGCCTTAAACTTTTAGTGGTGAACAAGCACAAGCGCTTATCCTGATGACCTGGTGGACCTGTATGGGATCAGAAACTCACTGATATGATGGAGTTAAATTGTGTAATTAAAAGCAATTAGAAGGATGTAACACGCTCTTCACATCTCTTTACACACTCTCATTCAAGTGAATGGGAAGGTGTGTCCAAACCTTTGACTGTTACTGTACATCCGTACAAGTTCGAGCTGAAATCCGATCCAACATATGCAAACAGCTCGTGGAACAACATTAGCAACAAAGGTCACACAATGACTGTGAGCATGCAACAACAATCCGACGTCATCACGATGAGGAAGTAGAGGTAACTTTGCAAACTAAGCATTTAGGACAGTTGAAGCTCTGGCTTTTGACTTTCAGGGACCATTTTTACAGATGTTCACCTCCAGTTTTGGACCTTTGACCATGTTTAATATAGACATCACACACAACAACAGTATAAAAATAACAGAAAATCACAAAAAGCATCGTATCAACACAAAGCCAGTGTAATGAAGGGGTACTATGGAAATGCTGAAGAGTCTTTGTTAGTCATCAGAATTTTGAACACATAAACATGCTACAGCTTCTTGGCTTAAACAAGATGCACAGTGCACTACAGTAGTCAAGACGTGAGGAGACAAAACAATGAAAGATTTGTTTGAGCTTTTGGAAAAATAAGAAGTGGTGTAATTGGCGATGTTTCTTAAATGAAAATAACAGGACTGAATAAATGATTAGAAATGTTTCTCAAAGTTCAGCTGGGAATCAAAAATGACTCTATAGGTTTCTGGAAAGAGTTGTTTTGTTCCCTTTTCAATTCAAACTTTAGAAGCCACATGAAAGCCCCTCAAAAAGAAAAAGGTTTGCATTAAAGGCTGACCTTGTGGGTAGAGAACCACCATAACCCAGAAAAAACCACCAAAGGTTTGATCCAAAAATTACCTGGTGCATCCAACTGCCAGCGGTGTGTCCCTGCGTGAGTAAAAAAGTCATATAATATACAAAAAGAATGAATAACATTGTGCGTAACATGGCCATGGACAGGGTTTTACTTCAGACGCACAAGGTTTTCATCTGGCAGCAGTGATGTCCTTATTTCCCACAATGCCTCTGCACAAGGTCACTGCTTTATTTTTTTCTTCTAATTTTGAGCTGCTGCAACAAGTGAATTTCCCCTGTGGGGATTAATAAAGTTTCATCATCATCATCATCATCATCATCATCATTATCATCATCATTATCATTATCATTATCAATTTAGACATAGTGAACAGCAGCACTGTGGGTTTCCTGAGCTCCTCCAGATAAAACTGAGGCAGAGAAGCCAATTAACAGGGGTGTGTGTGTGTGTGTGTGTGTGTGCGTGTGTGTATTCAATTTAAACAGTCTTCACAAAATTTTCAGTCATGCATTCAGTCATGAAGACATGTATTTAGTGTATGTCTGTTGTCATGATGCATGTGTGCAGTGTTATACCTGTCCTGCCCTTTCATTAAAGAGTACTTTGAATAAGGTACTCTGTGGAGTCACGTGACCACATTTATCTGTAGCATGAGGTAAAACTTGGCAGCTGAGTGCATTCTTCTGCAGGCGTTTTTCAGTTGTTTTATGTAAAACTGGGACTATAACATTAAAAGTTGATGTTTTTCGACAGATTTGTGAAATGAGAAGTGAAGTGGGCTCAACTCTCGAAGGCCTCTAATTTCCAACAAGTTGTTGAAAAAAATGACCATATTCTCTGATCTTCTACCCAGATAGTTAAGGTTCAAAATTTAGGCAACTAGAAACTATTTGGTTATGGTCAGAGAAAGATCACCTTCATAGTTTAAAAAAACAATGTTGTACAACAGGTCACGTGAAGAAAATGTCAAATTTGTGTATATTAGGTTGTTTCAGGCATTCAAACAAACAACAGATGTCATTTTTCTGGTGACAACAGCGTTTGTGCCAAAGCAAAACTCACCTGCATCCTAATAAACTTATCGAATGTACTTTCTACTTTATTAATGATTAAAGGGTATTAAAGGGTAGGTTCACATTCATTTCAAGTCTACCTTACTACATGTTCATACATACAGTGAAAGAGATCCCATCCTAAAGTGATTTCAAAGACGGCATCCACTGTCCACATTTTCAGCATTTTATAGCTCAGCTGAGGCTTAAATGAAACTTTGGCAGTCTGAGTTAGCAAATGCATGAGCTGTTTCCTTGCTAAGCTGCAGTGGAGGGATGTTAACTCAAAGGGGGAATTTCATAATTAAAAGGCTAACTTTGGAAGATAACCAATGTCCGAACTGTGTATGTATTTTGCACAAAATAAGAACTATACTATAGTCTATATATATATATAGACTTGATAAAATGTGAATCCTTTAATCCAGCTCCAGCCTCTTTTTCACTTTGCACTAGAATTGCACTTTTCTAAATAAATTAATTGGTCACGGTCAGTAACCAAAGTCACTAAAGACCAACCTGAGCCAGTGGTCCACACAGCCCACACAATCAATGTAATTACGCATGCAAGTTGGAAGAAAGGGCTGAAAAACAACTGAAAAATGTATCTGAAGTGCATCCAGTACAGTTTTGTCAGACTCCTGTGATGTTCAAGTGAACCAAGCATTGGACATTCTAGATGTTCCAGTTCATTTATTTTTAATCAGAGATTTTCCCTATGGTTCAGAGCTGGAAAAAAAACAGAGGCAACAGTATATATATATGTGGGCTTTACTTCAAGCCCAGTTACTGGGGGACCTCTTGGGGTTCCAGGGTCCTTCCTTAGAAAACACTGTCGAAGGTTTGAGAGGTGTGTTTGCCTGGAGTGTCTGAGAAAATGTGTAAATAATTCTGCATGTCCACCACTATTTAAGAGCCCTTGAGCCACACATTTAACTGCCTAAACCTCCAGTTGCCACTGAGGTTTTACTGGTCTGAAAAAGTGGAAATGTGAAGATGTGAAGCAGGTGTTGCTGAAAAAGAATTGACATTCCCTGGATAAATAAAGGTTGGAAAAAGTATGTGTGTACCCTTGGCATTATGTGATACTTGTTTGTGTATGTGTGTGCAGTGTTACTGATGGGTGTAATATATGAGCTGTGTGAACAGGCTGTTTGCGCTGCCTCTCAGACTGCCAGGCTTGTCAGGACGAATGAGGGATCTGTCTGTGAGAAGCCCCCATGTTGGTCTCTGCTCTGCTCTCTGCTGCCCTGATCCACCTTCATCTGCTCTGCACTTCAGACAGTGAGGAAGAGAGCAGCAAACTACCCTGGAAACAGTGGCTGGGAGTATGTAGTGGGATGAGTAAGGGAAATAATGGAAATAATGATATATAATGCATTGTGCATACTAGAGGCCCTGTGAGGTACTGCTCATTACACACCAGAAAACAAAATAACTGGACAAAAGAAAAAAGGAGAAACAACTTTGTTATTCTTAGATCTTTACCAGGGGATTATAGACAAAGGTCATAAGGTCATGTTGTTAAAGTGGCTAAAGTGGCTATAATCAATATATTTAAAATAGCAACTCATTAAAGGTCCAGTGTGTAGTATTTAGTGACATCTAGCGGTGAGATTGCAGATTGCAACAAACTGAATACCCCCTACTCTTCCAAGTGTGTAGGAGAACCTACGGTGGCCGTGAAACTCGCAAAAAATGTGAAAGGCCCTCTCTAGAGCCAGTGTTTGGTTTGTCCATTCTGGGCTACTGTAGAAACATGGCGGTGCAACATGGCGGGCTCCGTGAAGGAGACCCGCTCCCTCTGTAGATATAAAGGGCTCATTCTAAGGTAACAAAAACATGATTCTTATTTTCAGGTGATTATACACTAATTAAAACAGCTCATTGTTTAGCTGTTCAGCTGAAACTTTCCTGTTTTGGTTCAGTCTCAGCGCTCTCATAGCATCGTTTTCGGCCACAGCAGGCAGCTGTTTTCAGAGAAAAACTCTAAAAATCCACCTGCTCAGCACCAAACAACAGCTGTAGACTAGCTGGTGAACATAGTGGAGTATTTAGCAGCTAAAGAGCCAGATATTTCCCTCAGGAGTTGGTAGAGAGCAAAAACAGAGCTAAAAGAGAGTGAATATTGGACTTACATTCACCAGCTGGACAGAAACACGACTCCAAATGAATGATAATGTTGCTCCGTAACTGCTGGATGTGGAAATAAGCAACTTGTTATCAATGTTTTGTTCACGTGTTTCCCCTGCCCGTAGTAAGTGGCCAAAAAAAAATCTGTTGCAGGTTTAATTAAATCAAAAGGGTTTCACCTCTGTGCCGTGGCCATTTTAGGGCATCTCAGTTTTTCAGGCTCAGCTCTACATTGTCAGACATAGCTCAACATTGGCTTAGTATGTAAAGTTTATCATGTTTACATGCTTACAGTTCAGTGTTGTAGTGGTACATGCTACGCTCAAAGTACAGCGGAGGTTGACAGGAATTCTGTTATTATTTTAAGAGGTAACATATCACGAACTGATGTGTTAAACAAGTGGAAATTTTGACCTGTTGGTGGGGCCAGATAAAAAGTCAGGGGATCGCCACAGACGTCTGCACAAAACTTTATGGCAACATAGTTGTTGATCACCAAATTGTTGGACTGACAGACCTTGAGCTTCTAGAGTGGCTATAAATACAATGACAATTTGTTGATTGAAAAAGCTTCAACTGAGAGACTACATTTCTACAAGTTTATACACATTTACCAGTTTAATCAATTGATTTTTCATTCACAGACCTGCCAACACTCTTGTTTTTCCCGGGTTTCTCCTGTATTTTCACCCCCTTCCCCGCTGTGCTCCCATTTTGTTGTTTCTCCCGGGAAACTCCTGTAATTTGCATGACCCTCAACCTTTATCATGAACAATCATCATACACACGGATCCATAAGTTTTGTACGTTTTTTGTACGTACAATCATCTATGAAACACAATCTACACACACAATCCACACACGACATACAATTTCAACCCATCTGTCACCACAACCCGATTCAAGGGGCGTGTGCACAGCTGCTCTCTGTGCAGGCAGTCTTTCCTCCTGTCCTCTGTCTTCCTCCCTCTGCTGCTGATGTGATTCACTGCCTGCAGGTACCGCTGTGAGAGAGGAGGGGCTGGTTTGTCTCAGCCAGCAGCTAAGTTTACAAGAATTTGCCAAATTTTAAGATATGTGGCAAACTCAGATAGACAGTTAGGCTACATCCAGACAGATTTTGTGTTATTATCTTAACCAGCATGCAGTGTGTAAAACATACCGGCTGTGGATGGGACACTGCAGGCAAAGCAGTTGAAATTATCGCTCGTTGAACAGGGGGTTTGGCAGGTATGGATTTGTTACTTTCAAAACTTTTGTAAAACTACTTTTATGTGTTAAAGTGTGCTCTATAAATAAATTGACTTCACTTGTAACATTTCAAAACTGTTATTTTTCCCACACATTTACACCTGCCTGTGGGGAATGAAGTGATTGTAGTCTAGATGTTTAAAGGCTTCATGGCGTGGAGAGAGCCGGTGCAGGCGTTGATGTGTGCTGTGTTTGGGGTCTGTTGAGAGAGCTGAGGACCAGCAGGGGGCCATCAGGGCTACACAGTGAGAAGCTGTGAGTCGTGCACTCTGTGTGGATCAACACTCAACATCACAAGGAAAAGGTGAGGCCCACTACAATGAGCATAAACGTACATGCACACCGGCTGGCTTAGTGTGTACATGCACACGACTCAAAATCACAAATATTTCAAGGGAGGCAAAGAAAAAAGTGAGGCAAAAATAATCTCACTGCTTGAGTGTAACCTCAAGTAGGCGGAGTCAAAAAGAACCAAAAATTATTTCCTGTTGGAGACGTCCATGTCTTCACAGGAAGCAGATTATTGATTATTCATCCTGAAAGTCGAAGCTGTTCAACAAAGCTGTCCTCTATTAACACACATTGATCAATATTCTGATTTGGTTATTCAACACACAAATACTGAACTCTGCTCAATGCCTCGCGGTTTGCTTCTAATTAATAATGCAGCATATTGATGCGTTTAATGGGTAATTAGTCAGCACATTCATCAGTACAATAATGCAGAGTAGATTGAGCGAGCTGTGTGTAGAAACAGCACATTATTCATTGCTGTAGCTCAGTCTGAGACACATTTTTTTAAATTTAGCTTGCTATTTTTAATCCGACATGCTACTACTGATAATTTTATATCAGAGCTTCTGAGAACATTTGAAACACTTAAATTTGACAATTACTTTTCCAAATATAATGTTTCCTCACTGCCTAATAGCTCTTAATAGCTTCTAACACTCAAAGCTTTGAAATACATAAATGAAATGCATTAAAAAAATATGTTGAAAACTGCCAGAAAATATGGTAGAGTTGATTTATCCTAAAGTGATTAGTTGTTTCCTTGAGCTTCTCCTGGCACTAACAAATCCTAACCAAAGAGGCGGTGCTACCAATAACAAGGTAGTTAAATAATAAAGTATTAATACTAACATGATATTGAATTGATATTGAATGATATCAAGGGCAAAATCTACAGTCAGACATTGGGGGGGATCAGGTGGGTATGGGGTGGTATGCTTATCTTCGACTTTCAGCTATTTAAAATAAAAATGCCCTGACAGCTCTGATGGAGCTCAGGAGGCATCCATAAGGGCGTCTTTATTACAAACAATTCCACCGTATGAACCTGGAATCTGTGTGTAACAGCTGACCTGAAATGTGGAGAAAAGCCTGAAACCCTGGAAACAGCTCCGCTCACTGAGTCAGACGCAAAACAAAGGTAAATTGCAATCAGCTGCAAAACTTTATGGGTGTGTTTGTGCCATCATATAATTAGCACAAAATCTTTTGTGAATAGGTCCTTAAAAAGGGGCAGATTGCAGGTGCAAATGCTGCACAATTCAATTCATTTGGCCCAGAGTTTCTGACTTTAACTTAAAAAGCCTTTTTCTGTGTAAAAAAACCTGTAGATGTCACTATTTTATAATTTTTCATTCTGAAAAGTTAAAGTCTGAACAGCTAAAGAGTTTCTCATTTTCACAAAGTTTATTCTTTCTGAACTCTTTCTGACTGTCATGTTAAAATGTTGAATCTCCAAGACTTTATCTGTTCAAGAAATCATAAACATAGTTGTGTTTTCAGGTTGACAGTGTTACGTTTTACATTTTATTGCAGATTTTTATGTGGTTTCAATGCATGCTTACCCCCATAGACTCACATTAGCCTTCAATTAGAGTCAGAGATAATGATATCCAGTAGAAATGCACTTGTGATGTTTTTCTGGCGAGAGCAGCAGCGAGTTGGTGGCCTCTTCAGGTCCGTCTGATTAACAGATGGGTTTGAAATGAAGATGTACTTGAAGTGGACGAGTGGTCAGATGAGGATCGATGGAGAATAGACAGAAAAGGGGAGAGAGACAGAGAGGAAGAACAAAACAGTGTGGATGGGAAATAAGAGCTGTATCAACAGATTTGAGGTGATGTAACAAACGTTGTGATGGCCATACAACTCCTACATACGGCAGCTGTGTGCACTTCATTGTGTTATTGATGCTGGTCCATTCGAATCTAGAATTTTCTACCTTCAACCTCTTTGCAAGTTTCATTTAAAACATACCAGCTAATTAATCTCACTGGATTTAGCTTATAGCTCGTCTATCACAGTTTTGGTCCGTTATAGCGCCCCTCGCTGCGATGCTGAGGGAAACTGCAGCCATGTTTCCCTCAGACATTAAAGTATTATGTACACGAGGATATGTGAAGTTGATTTTATGTAGCTCCATGTTTGTGTATTTGCATAGGACATTATCAGTGCCGACACCACAACCCTAACTCCCTTAATAGTTTTTGGACAACAGCGGAAGTCTGAGGAATAAGATATATCAGGCTTTGAATACACACACAATATTTTTAAGTACATTGGTTCATTGTTGGTTTGGCTCTGCACATGAGATTTGTTGACAATATAGAAAATCGCCAGCCAACCATGCCAGCTAATTAATCTCAAGCTAATGTTTGTGATCAGTCAGCACAGTTACCAATGCAAACTCTGGCTCTCCTGCATGAAATCTGGATGCGCTACACACCCATACACCACTCTGACCTCCACAGCCTTACTTTCCGCCTTGCCACATAAAGGCAGAAAGCCCAATATGGATGTTATTCCAACGGATACTGCACTCAGCTCATAGCTCTTCAAACACTCATCCTGTTGTGGTCAGTTGTAGCTCCCCTCACTGTGATGAAACTGCAGCCATGTTTCCCTCAGATATTCACTTTTTCAGACTTATGTGATTTGTGTACTTGCTTAGAATATGTTCTGGGTATCTGCCAATGTTTTTAACAAACTTAAAAACATTGCCAGATAAAGAAGGGTTGCTCAACTGGACAAGAACAGTATGATTTGACTTGATAAAAAGCAGCTCTGCGTAGACTTTATTCCATTAGCTGAGTTTAAAAGTAGTAAAAAAAATAACTGGATATTTAGTAACATTCAGAACAACCAGATGTTTATATGATCATATGTTATATTACATTAATGTAATCCAGATGGCATAACATCATCACACACCACAATATCATAGGAGACACAGTATGTTTGCAATAATCACAACATACTGGCAAAATAGATTGAGGCAATGCGACAAAAAGTGAAAGACACAAAGTGAGTGAGTCAGAGCATGTGGGAACCACCCGGAAGCCAAACGGAGCTCTAATGAGACCTTCCTCAGTGAGGGAGCGGACGTGATTGACGGCCAGGCAGACGATCACAGTGTTTCAAAACCTCCAACTCTTACCTGAGCACTTCATTCATCCTCTCTGAACATCACAGCCAACCACCCAGAGCTCAGTTGAGGTCGATGACATTTCTTTCTCTCTTTTTTCTTTGAATTTTCTTCCTTTTGTTGTTTTTTTTTCCTTTCGAAGCTTATGAGCTTTGAAGAGGTTTCATAAGCCCAAAGGACATTAAAGCATTTCAATGCATAGAGGAGTGTGTATCCATGAAATTCAGTATGAAGTATGGAAATCATCAAAATCCTCTGTAGTTCAGGCAGAATGGGTTTAGGTACAGAGCAGGAAATGAAGAACCCATCGACCAGCTGACAAAGAACTCTGGGTTCATGGCCACTGACAAATATTTGTTTATGAATGGCTAGCAGGTCCTACACAGACCAGATCAACTGTTCAAGATCAGTGTGCAATGTATTTTAGTAAAAATGGAACCAAAACTGATGCTTTTATTCTACTTGTAGCAGACACATTTCAGCGCTGCAAATTTGTTTCGACAAAAAATAATAATTTAGCTGCTAATAAAACAAAAGGACAACAAGCTAAAGCTCACTAATGTTAATTATTTGTGGGTTATAGTTTAAACCACTGATGCCAAGTCCCTTTATTATTCCAGAATTATTCTTATTAACTCTAGAAAAATACACATTTTTGTAGCTATATGCACAACAAGTTATTTTAAGAAACAAACTAAATTCGTCATGCCCGTCTTATGGCTGCATTGCGTTCTGGTCTATTTTCTGCCACTGTGGGCGTAGGAATCAGTCTCTTTGTCTTACTATGAGTTTCTCCCTGTATGATAGTTGACCATCAGTTCAAATGAAGGCTCTACATATTTTGCGGGCATGATACCAAAATATGACACTTATTGTTGATGTTTTAGATTGATGAAACGGTTTCCATGAACCCCCGCTGTGCCGCTGTGGATGTCTGTGTGCTTTTCCAGCTAAAACCCAACCAGGCAATGAGTCAGGAGTCATCAGAGGTGAGCAAGCAAATCAAAGTGGAGCTTGACAATGCTTCTCTGTACAGCCTGTCTTTGATGTCTTTCAGTGTCTGCCTCTCTGAGAGCCCTGCGCTGCGAGGGGTGGGGAAACGTTGGCTGGAAACCGACTGTGTTTGTGCCATTACTTTGTTCTCCGGGTCAAAGACTAAATAATGGAGCCATGTAGCCACCTGCTGCTCGCCATCATTTACCTCCATCATCTTTGACAATAACAGTAGGACAGTCGGAGGACAGACAACTGAGTGGCACAAGAGACATTTATCCTAAAAATGTCTGTAAACGGGTTGAGCGACAGACAAATAGACACACCACACAACACCAGCATAACATAGAACAATATTTATAAAACTACAACACATTAACAGTTCAGGCTGCAGCTAAATATTGATTATTTTTCTGATTAGTCAATAAAATATGTAGTTTAGAAAATGTCAGAAAAAGGTTTAAAAGCACTTTAAAGGTGTTCTTTTGTCTGACCAACATCCCAAAACCCAAAGATATTCAATTTACCATAATAAATTATAATATAAAACAGAGAAAAGCCGCAACTCCTCACATTTGACATTGCTTAAATGTGCCTTTTTACTACCGCTAGGAGTTACCAATGATGGTCAAATCCTATACATGAGGGCATTTAAAAAGGAGACTTATACTTACACATTGAAAATCTTGCGTTAAAGCTTAAGTTAAAATTAAGTTACTTCTTTAGGAATAAACCCGTTTCTCAGCATCTGGTATTTGCAACATGTTTACCTTTATTAGATGTATTAGATTGCAGTGATTTGCTTTCCTTAAATGCACCTGTGTCTGAAAAATGTTGACTACCACATATCAGTGGGTTTCAACCTTTCGGGCTTCTGACTTTCTAAAGCCAAGCAGAGTCTACTCTGGACCCTTTGTCAAAGGTTAAAGTATATTATTGGGTTTTTCCATTACTGATTCATAACTGAACTTGTAGCTGTTGTCCTGGATGTTGCTTTTGTTTCCACTGTCCTCCACTCGCTCTGGAGACAAGTTCCAGACAATTCAGACAGCTTTCAGTTAGAGGTGGTACTACTTATGTGTGGGTGGGTGGGGGAGAGTGGTGGGGGGTACTAGGTCAAGCAGCTGTTACTCATTATTAATCAAGCAGATGTCTCATCACATCTCAACTACAACAAACACAACAGCATAGCAGTAACCACCATTTCCCTTCTGTGTGTACAGTGGGAAGGAGGTTAGGGTTAGGGGAAGCTCCAGGTTACGGGTCCTGGTAGTGGAAAAACATCTTTAGTCACACAACAGTGTGACTTGGCAAACACCACTGTGCTCTATGTTTTATTCTCGGTTATCTTGCACACCACAGTATTTCATTTATTGTTAGATGACCTTCACTGTATCTGAATTTTATATATAAAACTTTCTGTGGCTGCTCCCTCCCTACCTGTGTACATACATGTGTAGAAAACCAAAACTCATGCTTGCATGCCTGCTCTCTCTAACAGCTTTCTACAGACGCTGTTTCCCCTGAGTTTGAACCAGTTGGGCAAAAACATTTTTAAATATGTTGTCTCTTTTACCTGGAAAAATCTAGAATGACTTAAAACTTAAAATTGACTCTATTTCACCAAAAGTAAAAAAATCGGGAAAATAATATAAATCTCCACGCTTTTGCTTCTAATTTATTGCCTTTACTTTATTAGGACAGTTTTGTAAAACTTAAAACCGGTATATGCATCTTTCATGGTTATTATTTACAGTTTTTTGTGTTTTCTTAGTCCTTGTTGTTTGTATTGTATTTATCCTAACAATGTTTTTATGCTGCCTTCTTGACCAGATCTCTCTTAAAAAAGAGGTTTTAATCTTAATGAGACTTTTACCCAGTTAAATAAAGGAAAATAAAACAATAAAAGACATCCACGAGAAGCACAGCCAGTTGGTGAGAGTCAATACCAGGCTTATCAGGTGATCAATTATGAACAAAGACGTACTAATATCCCTTCAGCTTCAGACAAAACTCATTTTAATAAGCTAATTATGGGGTTTAATAAAATCTGACCATAATAACATTTATATCAACATTTCCATTGCCTGAAAGATAAAACCCTGTTTGCATCCACGTTCCATTAATGGTGAAAAAACTATCAACCGTAATCCGAGAACACAGAGCTGATGTGTACTCAGCAAGCCGACATCCATGAAAGAAGATATCTTGTTTTTTCATAGCTCAATTAAAGAGTTTCCATGCTGCACATTATTAACTTTTTAATCACTCAATACAGCAACATGTTTTGATAAACAGGAAATTAAAATGACAGTAGTTGAGCCTTGTTCTTAATCACACAGAAGGAAATATTAACTTAGTCCCTAAATAAATCTGCTTTACTGCAGTTTGTTTTCTACAATATACAAGGTTGTTATCATTGTACATTCAAGAAGGCATTATCTATATTTTTAATTTGTCAGAAGTGGAATAAATGTGCAGTCTGTGTTGTCAAAAGCCATCCAATGACAAACTCCATTCGAGGCATTTTGTCTTCATGTTTATTAATACAGCTGTTGTGACAAGCCTTGCATGTAATTTCCGTCGCAGTATGTTCCCGCTCTTTATCGTCAAATGCAATTAGCCGCGACCTACTTCATGAGAGGGAGAAATACTGTTCTTTAATTGCCTTGCATCCTGGAGAGCAGCAAGTGGGGTATGTTTTATATAATACTGCCAGTCAAGCTGCAGGAAAATAACGGAGAAAAAGTTAATGACGTGCGTTCAGGAGCGCTTATCAGTAGGTTAATGAATAATTACTAACTTCCGTTGGAAAAAATGAGAAAAGATCCCATTTCATTCAAATTATGGGTAATCACGAGCAAATGTATGGGTTGAACATTAAGTGAGCAGATATATGGTAAATGCTAATGGAAATACCGTCCTTTAGCAAACCAGCAATTTATGAATGTAAAGAAAAAGAAGAGGGGCTCTCCATTTAACTCCCTTATTCTACAATAATGTCATTAAACATTTCCTGTATATCTTTCTTACACACTGTTTTTTAGTAATGTGGTTCAAGAACTAAACACATACATCAAAACCAGGAATGAAAGCTGTTTTTCATCTTAGGTAGATGACAGTGTTGTAATTAGCAGCCAATAATTAGTTTTATGGTCTCTGAATGTACTGTTTACTTATCATTAATCACACATAGTCACATAATACAATATATGAAGTTCATGAAGGTTAAAGATTGAATCTATGCTCATAGATTTTCATTAGAATGACATATAGTAGATTTTGTCCTTGTCTCAAGTGGTGTAACATTAAAAAAAGTTTATTTCTTAGCCTGGTAAAGGTCAAATAAAAGATTTTTTGGCAGAAGTGAACTAAAGGATTTCTGAAAGAAAAGAGGCTTTTTTTCAAATCTGTTGGGCTTCACATGACAGAAAACAAGACTAAGAGGAGCAGTGAGTCTCTGAGTAAAATGCTAAGGTCAGCATACTAACATGCTCACAATAATATGCTTGGTCATAAACCAAAGTATCACACAAACAGAAACTTTGACCTGCTGGTGGTGCTGGAGAAAAAATCAGAATATTGCCAAAGTCGCTGCCTTGAAACGCCTGGGTCAAATTTTGAGTCAATCCATCTAGTAGATATTTCACTGAATAACAGCTGGTGGACCTAAACAGAGTCAGGTTCTTAAGCCATGATTCATCCTCTGGAGAATATGGATGTCTGTACAAAATTTCACTTGTTTTGGTTAGAGTTGCAGCAAACTCAGAATCATCCTGACCCCCATTTCCTCAGCGATGTCCTCCAGCTCCTCATGGAGGATCCTGTAGTCTTTCCAGATCTGATGGAATACATTATCCCTCCAGTGTGCTCTGGGTCTGCCCCTGGGTCTCCTCCCAGTTGGAAATGTCCCCAATACATCCACAGGTAGGCGTCCGGGAGGCAATCCTGAATTACATTGCATTGGCTAACATTATCACTGCCTGGATTATGTTCACAGGCAATATTTTTTCAAATGACTTAAGCACTACATTTATATATCATACTGGAGTCACAGGGAGGAGGTACAAGATGGAGGACCAGAGACCAGGGTCTCACTTTGGTTATCGTGGTTTCACTGAAATGTTAATAAACATTTTATGCTTCAAGTCACCACAATCTTTCCCAAATCTTAACCAAGTGCTGCCAGTGCCTGAACATAACCATCAAAAAGTTTAATATGGCTGTAGTGTCTTCTAGCGGATATTATACTGCAAGATCAGATATCTTGGTAGACAAAAAGGAATGTAGGTAGAGATCCTCCTTCAGGCAGCAGCTCACGCTCCAATCAAGTGTTTTTATGGGCATGTCTATCTCTGGTAAGGTCCCATGGGGTTGTGTCCTGCTTGGTCTCTGTCACTCTCTGTTGTGGCTGCATACTGTTTCCTATCAGTATTCTTGGAAGGAAACCTCATTGTTTGTAATGTAAGAAAAAAGGCGTCAGTGTCACAACTACACACAATACACATAATCCCAGTCCACACCTGTCAGTCAAAGGAATCATGTCATGCTCCCTGTCAGACTCTCTTGCTCACTCAGTTCATTATTGTCTCTCCCTTCCCTGTCTCACCTCCTCTCTGCCTCCCCCCTCTTTGTCCACAGAGATGAAGCCGTCACTTGGAAGCTCTTCATTACCCCCCCTGCTTCAACCTCCACCCTCCCTCCATCCTGCTTCAACCTCCACCCTCCCTCCATCCTGCTTCAACCTCCACCCCCCCCCCCCCCCCCCCCACCCCCATCCAGTCTCATTCTCTTCATCAGTTTTTTCTCACCTGTCCATGATGATACACACACACACACGCACACACACACACACACAATGGGCTCCCAGGTGAGTCACTGGCGCAACTCTCAGCTCTGTGAACAGCTGGTTGTGGTTTGGTGCAACTTGATCAGCTCAACCACAGCTGCGGTTTAATCGATCAATTAGTTGATTAATCTATAACAACTGACTAATGGTTAAATAATTTATCAAGCAAAAAATGCAAAACATTTTCTGATTGCAGCTTTACAAATCTGAGGATTTGCTATCTTCTTGTTTGTTTGTTTTATTATTTATTTATTTATTTATTCATATTATATATATGTTGTATATTGTATATATTTCCTGAATTTGCATATTAGCAGTCTACACAAAAGAAGATGAACGCATAGACTTCTTTGTCAGGATGAAAATCTGATTAGAAAAAATACTTGTGAGGGAGAAATGACATGTGAGACAGTTGCCTCTATACATGCCTGCACACCCGGTTCTACACATACACGACAAAAGAAGACTGGTGAAGGCTGCGGCACAAATTAAATCTAATGGATATGCGACACTCACACACACAAACACTTCTGCATCCACACATGCAGCCAGTAATTAATTATAATTGCTTTTCTCTTTCTCTCTCCATCTCTCTCTCTCTCTCTCTCTCTTCTGCTTACTAATTGCTCTCAGTAAGAGCAAGTCGAGATGAGAAAAATACAACCTGCATTTTCCACTTCATCAGTTGTTTAGCTCTATTCAGTTCATCGGACTTGTGGCAGTCGCCGCTGTGGAAATCTACAAAGATGAAGAAAATAAAATTTTGCTCCCTTTAGAGCAGCTAGAGGATGACCAGAACGTGTGAAATGGTCTCCTCACTATTTAAAATGACATTTTGGTTTTAGGAATAGTTACCTTTTGAGTTCAGTGACTTGCCTTATGTGTTTAAAATATCTATAATTGATATTTTAATAACATGTATCAATTGACAGTGTCTAATGTCAGTGGCATCACTCGTAGTGATGAATCTACAGAGAATTATCAGTGACTCTGCAGCTCCCTTCGGCTTTACGGGGCATTATAACAAGTTTCAGCTCATTGTTTAGCTGTCCGACTGCAACTTTACTGTGTTGGTTCACTCTCGGCGCTCTCACAGTGTTGTTTGGCAGCAGCAGGCAGCTGTTTTCAGAGAAAAAGCTCTGAAATCCCACCTGCTCAGCACCAAACGGTAGCTGTAGACTAGCTGGTGAACATAGTGGAGCATTTAGCAGCTAAAGAGCCAGATATTTCCCTCAGGAGTTGGTAGAGAGCAGAAACAGAACTAAAAGAGAGTGAATATTGGACTTACATTCACCAGCTGGACAGAAACACGACTCCAAATGAATGATCATGTTGCTCTGTAACTGCTGGATGTGGAAATAAGCAACTGTTTGTTAACAAATTCAACATCTCAACTTAAAAGGTGATGATGTGTCAGTGTTGCGTTCACAACTTGTTTCCGCTGCCTACAAGGGGACAAAAAATCAGTTGACAAAATGGTTAATCTCAGAAGGTTAATCCTTGAATTTCAAAATGAAAATATAATAAAGTCCAGAGGAACTAAAACTGCTGGAGAATTTTTGAGCACCTTTATGTCCAGTCAGTGAGAATACTGAGTAAATAATGTTTTGGAAAGGAGGAAGGAGAGCTGAACCTTTCACTGGGAGGTGGATTAGAGCCAAATGAATCAATCAGAAGTTAATACCTTCCTGGCCAGTCTTAACTCGCCTCTCATACGTGCGCGCACACGCACACACGCACACACACACACACACACACACACACACACACACACACAATTGCCTACACTACTGCCAGATAACCCTGGAGTGGAGATTGATTCATGAGGCGAGTGTCAAGTTCAAACCAAGGACACCTGAGCACCTGCTTACAGACAATAACTGCTGAACTCCACACATAAACACACACACACACACAAACAAACACACACACACACACACACACACACACACACACACACACACCTGCCCAGATATATATGCCATCACTAGGCACTGGCAGGTAATGGGGAAACACACACACACACACACAAACACGCACATGCAAATACAAACAGCGAGAAATAATGGGCAGGTCAGGACTGACAGAGCTGTTCTGACAAAGGCGAGCTCAGGTGAGAATACATGCTTTGATAATTTAAACTGGAGATAATCACCAATTAAAACAAATAATGAATTCTTATTTCTTCAGGTTCATCTGTAATAATAAAGATTGTGAAATGCATGTTGCTGATGTATTTTCTGCACACATTTGATCGTATTTTACCTCCACAGTAGTATTATAATCATTAAATAAGAGCGCAAAATAAAAATTAGCAAAAATAATTTGTGACTTTAAAAAAAAGACTAAAGTGATATCAAATTACACTCAAAAGAGCCAATCCTACCAATCAAAATGTGTTTTGGTTATTGTTAATTTATTTGGATGTTTGAGCTTCACTGTGCAGAATAATGTATGTACAGAGTTTGACACTAGAAGCCTTTACTCACATTCATCTGCTGAAAGTATACACAGTATGCACAAGTGTGATGAAACTTGAAGTTTCAGGTGCACATACTGTACAGTGGGAGACATCTTTTTCCCATCAATTCAACTTTTGAACATTTTAACATATTTGCATATTCGTAAACTCTTTATTTTCTTAACGAGGTAAAGGGGAGTACTGTAGGTGTAATTTAATTCATTTTTTACTAGGTAATTTAGCTTTTTTGTGGAAAAACCATATCAGACACAAATATTTTTTCCTAACTAGGGACGTCAACAGTTAACCGGTTAACCACTGAGAATATTTTTGACCGCGTGTCGGTCTATAGGTTAAGTTGCACTCACACTCCGCTAACAGCCAGACAATTATGTGTTCACAACATCAGATCTTCCTTTTGAATGGATTAAGTACTGGTGTTAAACCAACTTCTACACGGAGTGTTGCATTATGGGTTGTTTGTAGCATTAATGTTGCTAGGCTAGCAAGTGTCTTGAAGTCCGTTTATAGTCAGTGTGTTAGAGTCAGTCAGCACTAAAAGTGTTTCATTAGTCCAGTTTAACCTGCAGGAGTTTCTGAAGGCTTGTGTAATGTGTTTTTCTGCCACGGAGGAAATAAATTCATGACGAGTGAAAACAAGTTCAAAGTGTCTTCCGACGTCTCTACTGCAGAAACAGAATATGTCAAGCTGCCAAATACCACTGTCCCAGATGATAAGGAGCTCAAAAAGACAAACAGGCAGTCGTATAAATGCTAACTGCCAGAGAAAAAAAAGTTTGACTGCTTCCAAGAGCCTGGCAGGAGAGTGTGAGTATGTAACTATACTATGATTTAAGCTTATTCAAAAAGCAACGTTGTTTTTACAAAAACAGCTGTTGGAAATGGGGGTGTCCTCTTATAATCAGGGTCACCTTATATTCATATTATTATTTATATTCATACCTCGAGCCCGAGTATGCTATGCCATCGAGAGCTACTGTGACTAAACGCACTGAAAAACACTTTGAGGAGAAGAAGGATGAGCTAAAAGTCAAGCTAGCTCTGACCACCTACGGCTGGACAGCTCTCACAAACACAAGCTACATCACAACTTTTCTTAAAAATTAACCGACTAGTTATCGGTTAAGTCACAAGATTTGAAATAGAAACCGTTCCAATTAGTTTTTTTTGTTTTAACTCTTTCTCTTGAGTTCAAATCTGCACAATGTTTGTTCAAACGATGAAGTTAAATGTTTGCATGTGTGTGCCTACCAAGTGAAAATGTACACATACTGTAAAAACACAGATGTTATATCAGTTTCATCTACTAGTGACACTTCTTTTCCCCATTACTACTCACTGTAATGAAATATACTGAAAATTTAGCTGACAACTGAAAATAAATCATGATCTCTAATGGAAAAAGCCCTGAAACCACATACACAATAGATAGTAACACACATGGACACACACACACACACGCAGCAGTGTAAGTACAGTAGATCTCTCCTCATGTATGTGTGAGTAGTAGGCAGGAGAGCAGAGGTCAAAACTCAGCACTGAATCAAATTCACGACTCTCTGCCTTCTTGCTGGGAAATGGAAAATGTCCGGTGGCTTCACGGCGAGGAGATGATGCCTGTGTAGCAGCTTAGCACTGTCATCCGGATTAGTGTGTCATCAAGCAGCATTAAGGTCGTTGAGCGTCATGTGACAGTCGGGAAGGGCGAGCCAATTATATGGGGTCAGAGAGTGGAGCAATGGGCTTCCATCTGAGCAACACATGCACAAGGTTCTGCTCTGAAGGATACATGTTTAATGCCTGTAACTTGATCATCTCCAGTGGCTTCTTGAATGTTGTTCTACCCTGTTTTCCATAAATGTACTATAGTTTATTACAACATTTATTCTATCAGTTATAATAACATTGTACTCACTAAAGTAATTGCTAAGACACTGTAACATTGTTTACAGTAAAATAGGAGGAACAAACTTCAGACAATGAAGTTGATGGTTTTAAACTTATTTGGAAGAAAATGAAGGCAAACGGTAAAACTGCAAACTGTGAAGTTATAAATATCAAACACAGCTTACAGTCTGACTTCCTGGTTGAACATTGACCCACTGTACTAGTCATACACACTCACAGTTTTCCTGTATATTGAGGAATTGTTGTTATGGGTGCGCTCACCTTTGGTTTTAAGTACAAATAAAGTTGTATCTAATGTGGCTAAACAGTGTGTACGAGTATATAACCTGTATGATTGTCAGTCCACTTGTGTTTGTTGGCATGTTGGATCTATATTTTATCCATGTTGCTTTCCAAGGTCAGCAGTTAGTTTGGTGAGTACAATGTTATTACAACTGATAAAACTGATGGAAATAAAACCTAAATTGTAACAAACCATAGTTGTCCATTACAAGGAATGTAGAAGTGCGGTAAATTCAGGGACCCTTCAGGTAAAAACTCACCTCTGAAAATAAACTTTCCTGAGGGGCTCTGGGTTAAACAAGAAGACTGGGTCCATTAAAAGATGTATTTGGTCAAGATTTTAATGGTTAAAACACAGACTGATTCTGACCTCACTGAGTCTCTATGAGAAATGTGAAAATGATTGACTTAGCTGACTTGTTGTAGTATCAAACCCCCATGAAAGGACCGAATACATGAGACTGTCTGCAACAATTTGGGGATTCTCTTAACATTCTTAACATTTTTTTTGTGCAGGATGTGTGATTCACAAAAATTCACAAATAAAAAAACAAAAAAAAAAAACAACATACTATATGACACGGGACAGTACAAACAGGAGAAGCAACAGGACCAGACAGTAACCCAGACAAAACAACAACATGAACAAAACAATAAATAAGTAAATAAAATGTCTCTAAGGATATAGAGGGGAGGGAGTGCAGGAGGCACAGAAGAGAAGAAGAAGAAGAAGAAAAGAGAAAAAAAACAAAGAAGAAAGCTACAGTGCTGTTGGGGGGGGGCATCTCTGGTTGGGTCCCAAGGATGAAGGGATGCCAGGGTGAAACCAGGACAGGTCAGGACAGCTGGGCCAGGGCGGTTTCAGAAAATGAAACATGATAGAAGATTAGTAACCAGTTAGTAACTAAAATAAGCATTTTTTAAGTAAATAAAGAAATAAGTAGAAAAAAGAGAGAAGAGAGAAAATGAAACAAATAGTTAAATAAATGGGTTGTTGAGTCAGCAGGTTCAGTGCAGTTTATGGCCTGGAAGTGAAAGTGTGTTGTTGTGCGTGTTGTCTGGTAGTAATAAAAATAATTCTTATCAGATTCATATCAATAGTAATAATAATGATAATAATAATCATCATCATCATCATCATCATCTAAACAAACAGACAAAAAAAATCCCATCAATTTCATCATCGTCATCATATTAACATGTGTAATAACAATAATAGTAATAATCATCTGTATAATCTGTATAAAAATCAACATCATCGTACTATTGGAGATAATCAATGTAATCATTTTTAAGCATAAGTAATCATCAAATGTCATCATCACCAATCTCATCCTGCCCATAATAATCATCCTGCCCATAATAATCATCCTGCCCATAATAATCATCCTGCTCATAATAATCAACAATTAATTGCACATTTCACCCACATTTTCCATAACAAGAGCCTGCTCCTCATGGACCAAACAGGGCAATAAGTGACAAGCAAAAGTAGGAGACTGCAAGAGAGAGAGATAGTCTGAGTAAGACAAATATTTACAGGGAGAGAGAGAAAGGGCAGAGGGAAGGAGGAAAACAACAACAACAGAAATAGAGAGTGAAGGAGAAAAAGTTAGACAGAGTGAAAGAATACTGAGAGGACGAAACTTTGGAATTGAAAGACCATAAAAATCTTCATGACTGCAAACTGACAAAAAACAAACACAAAATAGTACAAAAAACAATATTTTCATGGACTGGATCCAATTTCATATGCTGGGCTCGTTTTTGCCACAGGCAACCCAGGCTCCTTGTCCATGTGGAAGTGAGCGGCTGCCTTGGGCCATAATAACATATTTACCTGACTGTAATGAAGAGAGTGGACTCTCAGAGGCCCAGAGGTCACGCTGCCTTTTGCTGACAGCATCCGCCGGGATCTTACCCTCTCATCTCACCTCCAAAGGAACGAGCCATTGATTTGCAGATGATGAATGAATGAATTAACTTAGTTTATATAGCACCTTTCATGCACAGAATGCAGCTCAAAGTGCTTTACAATTCAGCAGCAAAAACAAAAACACCAAAAACACAAGTTTAAATCCATAGACATACACAAGGAGGAAGGGAGAAATAAGAACAATGAGTGTTACTATTTATAAAATAGTATTTGCACAGTTTGTTTGGAAAGAGAAGACAGTGCACATAAAAAGTCATTAAATAAAAATTAGAGAAAATTATAAAAGATTAAAACAGACAGCTGATAGTTATAGGCTCTATTAAAAAGATATGTCTTGAGTTGTCATTTAAAACTGTATTTTGGGGGTGTAGCAGCTAAAAGTAGCATCCCCAAAGGTTTTTGTGGCGGCCTTGGGAACAGTTAAATGAGCGGCTGTGGAAGATCTTAGGGTTCACGGAGGATCATAAAATGATAGGGATTCTGTGATATAAAAGGGGGCGAGGCCATTTAGCGCCTTAAAAACTAAGAGAAAGACTTTAAAATCATTTCCAGTGGGAGCCAGTGTGGGTTGCATAAAAGACTCATATGATCTCTCATTTTAGTTTTTGTTAAAACCCTGGCAGCATTGTTCTGAATGGTCTGTAGTTTTGCAATGGCTGCTTTTGGTAGGACAGTATATAGAGCGTTACAGTAGTCAAGACAACTTGAAACAAAAGCATGAACAAGCTTTGCAGCATCTTGCTGGCTCAGTAGAGGTATCACCTTTGCTATATTGCACAAATGATAAAAGGCAAATTAAAATAGGCTTTAAAATTGAGGTCAAAATCTAAAATGACACCGAGGTTTCTGACTTGTTGTCATGTCTGCGAGGCCCGATGTCCCAATTAAGCAAGAGCAGGATCTCTCTTTTTTTGGGGGCCAACTAGGAGGATCTCAGTCTTAGCTTAGCTTTAGGAAGTTCTTGCTCATCCATTCATTAATGGCTGGCACACAGTCAGTTAGATTGGACAGCGTATTTGGGTCATCTGGCCTCAGGGACACATACAGCTGTGTGTCATCAGCATAGTAGTGGAAATTCACGCCATGCTGACAGATTATGGATCCCAGTGGCAGCATGTAGAATGAGAACAGCAAAGGTCCTAGGACACTGCCTTGGGCCACACTGAATCAGTGTTTGCTGTTTCCGCTATTCTGACATAGAATTTCCTTTCAGTAATATATGATTGAAACCAGCTTAGAACTGTACCATTTCTCAAGACGGCTAAGTAAAAGATTGTGGTCAATAATGTCAAAGGCGGCGCTAAAGTAAAGGAGAATGAGGACAGATATATATCTACTACTCATTTAAAACTTTGATGAGAGCTGTCTCTGTACTATGGTTCAGGGAAGTCTGTACCACCAATTTCCCACCTCAACACCTAGTAACATTTCAGGGAAAATGCCGGTACGGCTGTGTTATGAACGAAAGCAGCAACATTGCAGGGACAAGCACGTAAAGGGTTATGTCCATCTGACGAAAGACGTTTTCACGTGGAGCGAGCAAACCAGTCACAAGACTTACATGTGGGTGACATACCGCGAGTTGGACGGTGATTGGTTTTGGCTCATCTGTTTTCAACATGGCAGCCATGTCACAAACTTTCTCATATTACGGCTAAACAGTACAATAAAATATGTTTCTAAAAACATTTGAGGTGAGAACTAGGCAATGCAGTAACATAATCTTGATTCATATTTGCTCAGAACTGCCTAGTTTGATCTGAATTATGTGAGTTTCGTTCTCTTCTTCTGTTGAGTTTTATGGCAGCTGACATCCACAAGTGTTGCATTACCGCCATCTGCTGGACTGTCCCATAAGGGTGTAAGGCGTAAGACGGAAATGTTCCTGAATGTAGCTGCACATGTGAATAGTGAGAATCATTAGCAGTGCCTGAAAGGTTATTCCAGTAATTTACCGGGAACTATGAGTAAAAAAGGCTTAAGTCAAGGGTGTGGCTATGTCTGTGCGTTGGTGTCTTAACATGTTGAATAAAATCAAAAGAGTCAATGACATTTAAAAACTCTGGGGCCTTTGAGTCAACGCATTGATCTACATATAAGTTAAAATCCTCAATAAGAATTGAATCACTGAAATTGGTTCAAATATGGGATACAAATTCTAAGAATTCAGATAGGAAGTTTGCATTGTGTTTGGGAGGGTGATAGATAATCACAAGAATTGCTGGATTATCATTTGGCCTTCACAGTGATACAGCTACATATTCAAAGGAGGGGAAAAGACTGAGGTCAACCTTGTAGCAAAGGAAATGATTTGAAAAAATAGTAGCAACACCACCCCCTCGCTTATTTGGCCTTGGAGAGTAAATGAATGTCTCTCTCTTGTCTCTCTCGTTCTTCCACTTTTTCAGGGAGTTGATTAAAGGATATTTAAACAATGGTAGCATGAAATTCATTTCCATGATAATTCTGTGATTCCGCAGACAATGACCCAGAGAATTTTGAGCCTCAGGTGGACAGAAAAGCTTCATCTAAAATGTATTTTGCTTTTACAATATAATGTTGGAGTCATATGTAGGCTATGGCACTACTGTTACAAGTCCAATTATCTGCCACGATGGAGTGTAGGCAGGTGGACCCAAGTGCAAGAGACGGCAGGCAGACAGGATGTAAAGCACAGCTATTTAGTGAAATTAACAAAAACTGCTCAGGAACAAGCAAAATAACAGATGATTCAACAAAGACTGAACTGAAAACTGGACTTAAATACAGACAGAAGTAACAAGGGAATAGGGAACAGGTGACTAGGCAGGAGAACAGACAGGGAACCGATTGGCTGGGAGAACAAATGGACAGAGGGCAGAGCTGCTGAGGCTGGCTGAGCAGGCTGGGGATGTGTACAGGAACACAGGAGGGACACACAAGCCAACAGACAACCAAAACTCAGAAAACACAATGAGACCAGACAGGACTGGACTGTGACAGGACCGTGACAATATCATGCTGTGGAAATAGACACAACAGAGTATGGAGGAGAAAGCAAGCACCAGAGCTACATTGCAGCTGCAGCCGAAAGACAGGTGCTGTGGCTGGAGAGGTTTAGCAACATCGACCGGTGTCCGGTGATGGCTGGTTTGGTGTCTGTGGCAGATGCACCATGATAGACACAGAATTGAAAACTGCAACAAACCTCACAGTGCTGAGTTTCTTTTGGATAAACTCTGTGACTCCGCTGACAAAAGTTCTTCTTTAACATAAACATCTGACATACAGTATAACAGTATATCAATGACAGAAAACCCTTTAAAGGCAACACAATATGTACACAGTAATCCAGCCCAGGCACCACATGAACATACATTTTATCCTTGACCAACATTTTGGTCCATGCCAGGGAACTGCAAAGACTATTGACTTGATTTCCATAAAAAAATTTTTTAAAAAACATTCATGGTCCTCAGAGGATGAGGCTTAGTGTTTTTAATGACCCTCTGACCTTACCTCTAGCAACACCTCAGGCCACAAATTCAAGTTCAAACATCAAAATCTAATGGGTAGATGGTCATGAAAATTACTCCTTTCCTATTCCCCAGAGGATGAACCCTCTCCATTTCTTCTAGCACTGTCATGAGACCAAAATGTCAATTTAGCAAACAAGCTGTGTCAACATCTAAGAGGCAGTTTGTCATGACCTCTGTTGAGCATGTTGCCACTATATATAAATCTTTCAATAACCCTCGAGATAAACCACCACGCTAAGAACTGCAAAATCATACATTGTTCAGTCCATCCAACAGTGTTTTACACTGCAGTCTATCAGGGATGAGTCAATGGTCTCCAGAGCATCAGGAAGGTGATAAGACTCAGCTGAATATATATATGAGCTCATCTGAAATTCAGGTGTGAGTTCAGGGGATGGCCAGGGAAAAGGTCAGTGTCATCAAACCTGGACTGGACACATGTTGTTCTTAGACCTTTTGTCAGAGACAGAAGAGGGAAGAGTTTGTGCCTGTAGCTCAGAAGCCCCGGCCAGATTTCTTGGCCCCTCCCTCACTTTGTGCATAGGCAATTAACACAAGTTCAGACCGAAAACAGCCCTTCAGGTACTGGTGAGACCATAAACTGTACAAAAGATGGACGTCATGACAGCTGCCCAAAAGTGAAGCCAAAACATCTCGATCACCCCCCTGGTGGCTGGCTGCAGTACAGGTCATAAATCCTGTCCCCTCCATGTTAATGGATGGGACATGAGCCAAACTAAATAATCAAAGTACACGTCATATTTTTGTCAAAGTTGGTTTCTGTCATTTTCTGTCATCACGCTGATGTTTGTCCAAGTGCTCATTTTTCTGATCAGTTTGTTAAATATAAAAAGGGGGTGTGACATCATGATTGACAGCTGTGACAGCCGCTTTCAAACCTCCGTCAGGCAGCGGACAGCTGAGGGGGCGTGTCCTGCGGGGCATCATCCCGGGCCGTCTCTGGCTCCAAATTACGTCACACAAGCAAGATGGCAGCTCCTGGAAAGGAGATATTTTGGCTTTACTTTTACATAGCGTCATCCAAATGTTCAGAGACAAAATACCTGGTTGTTTCCCACCAAAATATACGATCTTGTGGCACAATATCTGCTGGTAGAAATTACAGCATTATTAAACTTTTTATGGTTATGTTTAGAGACTGGCAGCGCTTGGTTAGGGAAAGATCGTGGTCTCTGTTTAATAAAGGAATAAGTCTGGTCTCTGGTGTCAGAATGCAGCTTGTATGTTACCCATCCGCACCAACCTCCTCCGTCGGACTTCAGAGTGATATATAAATGTAGCACTTCATTCATTCGAAAAATGTTACATGTGAGCATAATCCAGGCAGCAATTATATTGAACATTATTTCTAGGAGACAGGGTTGTTTATAGATAAATGCTCCATAATGGCTCTATTCAATCATGACAGTACTGTTATAAAAAAGTTGTAATGCTCTCATGATATTTAGCACTTGGTGCACAAGAGGAAACGGTGGGAGTGCTGACGAGCAGCTGTAAATGAGAGAATAATTAATAATTTGTGTTCTCAATTCTCTGAATTAATTCAGTGTTCAAAACGTATTTTGTTATTGAAGCCTTAATTAATAGACCTTTGGACTAATGCAGTAAAATACATATAGCTGCAATTATCTACTTAATTTTCCTCTAAAAAGTAATTCAGGGGACCTTTTCCCACTACTTAATTAAAGGTATAATTGCAAGATAAAAATTCTAATTTAATGATTTAGATAAGCTTTGTAAATTGCAAACATTATTTGAATGAGTTGTGTTGACATAATAATGTTGGTAATTACTTCAACTTCATATTGTGTGTAATTTCAACTCAAATTCCCAGAGTTCATTGATTTAAAAAAAAAATTCAAGTTGTAGTAACTTAATGAAATTGGCTTGATTAATTAATTTCTCCGTTCCCCACCAACAAAATCAGACTGTGTATTAGAGGAGCTGTAGGCTGAACATATATGGCACAGGAATACAGAGGACATTTTCAAGGTGAGTATCGTTTCATTTACAAACAAATTCTACTAAAGCATCATCAAGTCTTTGGGCACCAGAGACTTCTGCCAGCCGAGCAGCTAACTTCCGGTTAGCCCTCTGCTAACTTGAACGGGGATAAAATAATTTAATCGTGCGGCTCTTCTAGACGTTAGAAGTTAGAGAACAGCCGTGCTTGCGATTTTTTATTTTTTTAATGCCGATATCTCGAGATCACGAGTTAATTATTTCATTATCTCGAGAAAATGAACTTTGTTATCTCAAGATAACAAGATAATCAACTCGTTATCACAAGAAAAAAAATGTTGTTTCCTCTTATTACTTATAATGTTTATCAGAGATCAGGAGTGCCATGTCAGCATGCGTAGGTGGCGTCTTGACAACTCTAGCAACTGATTTAAGCTGAAAATGTCAGATCCAAATGACAGGTTGATTAAGTCCTGGTCATAATATGATGGGATGTTTCATGTAGGAGAAGTACCAAACAATACCTTTCAAGCATTTCCGTTTTATTAGACTTAATGAGAGAAAGGAAAGTGGGGTGGAGAGAGGGAATAAGAACCAACGTAAGACAGATTTGAACCCATGTCCTTAAGAGCCAACTGAAGGCTTCTTGTGCTTGATCTAAATGGTTGAGCTATCCATGGAGAGGAAAAGACAGGAATGAACAAATGAGAACCTGTGATAAAGTAGCTCATTCTCGAGAAATTGGCCTCTTGTTTTCTCAAGATAATGACATAAATTAACTTGTGATCTCGAGATAACAGCATTAAAAAAATAATTGCAAGTACAGCCGCTCTTGGCTTCTGTACAAATACACAACAGCAGTGCAAAATTTAAAAAAGTTAATTGCCTAACAATTTTGTTGTGGAATGAATTCATTTCTCAAAGCTACTACATGAAAAAAAAATGAAAAAGCTCAAAACTACTGAAGAAAACTTGATTTTTTACTGGCTGTCCACTTAAACACTTGTATTCATAATTATGGTAATTAAGTACATGATACAAAAAAAATCATTTTAAATACTGTGGAAAAAACTAGTTGGAACAACATAATTTTTATGAGTAATCAACTTAAAAAATGGGGTTAAGCTGCCAATTATAAATTATGTGTGGTAATTAAAATACTTTTGATTTTAGAGGAAAAACAAACTCAATGTAGCATAATTTCATCAGAAGTTGTCTTAACTCAAAAAGCTTGATGCAAACTGTTTGTTTTTAGAGTGTACTGCCCTAGTACTCTTTAAGTTTTAAGTAAGTAATTTTATTTATTATAATTTATTTACTTAATACTTATTCATCTTATTTATTTATCATTTAAATTATTATTTTTTCTCTTTTGTCCTCACCCGTTATTCCTTTTTAATCACTACATGGCATGTATGGGACCACTGTAACATAGCAAGATAATATACAAAATGAATAAATTCTTAACAAAAAACTTGCACATTTATGAGATAAAGGATCTCATCAGTTTCTTCATTTATTATACTGAATATAGATTTTGTTGTTTTTTTTAAACAGTCCAACAGTATCCGAGCATCACTAAGAATGACGTGAAAGACGTGATTCTCATTTAATTCCCATTCATTCACATGATGTACAGTAACCATGAATATCTAATCTGATAGACAGTCACACTGTATGTAGCTGACATTAATGAAAGTTGAACATTTAGGGAGGAGGGACATTTTTGTAAGTTTTTTTATTTTGCTTTGCAGCACAAGTGGAGAAAAAAACTTAAAAATTAATCTTAGAGTTGAAACTTATTAGACGTGAGAAGAATCTCCCTGATGACTCTGCATTAGAAATGTTAATTCAATTACATATTACAGTGCAATTAACAAGACAGAAGAAATCACACATTAATTCTCTTTCTGTGCATATTTAAACCTTGTCTATGCCGCCTTTCCGTTAATATGATAGCATTTATTTCAGATTTGAGCTATGTTGAAACGAAATTCTCAGGAGGTCAACATACTAAGATTGCCTTTTTGACTTTTATGGGAAAGTGCCTCTTTGGTTTATTCAAACATGAGACCCAAATGTAAAATTGCCTTCACATTTACGTAATAAGGGGGCTTTTGACTGTCAAGATATGTTGATTCCCACATTAAGCAGCCGAAAGCACACAAGGGAGGCTAAATTTAATTTCCTTTCTTTGGAGATTCTGTCTAAATAAATGATGATAAAGATAATTGTGAGTGAGAGCTGGAAACTGGAGGGAAACTTGGGAGCATGAGGGCACAAATGCCACACGGCAGGGTAACGCTGCCCTTTCATCATGAATCATGGTAAGCTTTATTATGATCAGCCGTGGCTAAACTGAGGGGAAGCACTCTTCCTGTGGTCTCGATTCCCCGCAGGAAGGAGAAAAAGTAACAGGGTTTAAAAGAGGAAGAATAACTCACATGGAAGTTGGGTAAGGAAATTGCAACTGACTCCTGCCATACTGTATAAAATGGAAGGAAATTTGTTAAGGGGTGGTATTGAATTAAAATTGTTATTCAATCAAAGTGATATAAGAGCCCTTGACAGTGTGTAATTGCAATCAGTTAAATTGCTTAATTCAAACGGAGAGCCATGGGGAGCCACAATTTGCAGAGAGAGAGAGAGAGAGAAGAGAGAGAGAGAGAGAGAGAGAGAGAGAGAGAGAGAGAGAGAGAGAGAGAGAGAGAGAAAGAGAGAGAAGAGAGAGAGAGAGAGAGAGAGAGAAAGAGAGAGAGAGAGAAGAGAGAGAGAGAGAGAGAAGAGAGAGGCAAATAATACAAAAGAAGGGAAGAGAAAGCAAGTAGAGAGAGATTTTATTTATTTTATCCTAACCACCAATAACAATGTTTACATCAGACTGTGCAATTAATTAAATCTGGATATTGCAAGCAAACGTGCCAGTGAATGTCAGTAGGTCAGAGAGTGACTTATGAAAGTGTTAGAAACTAATAGATTTCTGATTTTGTTGTTTCAATCTTCAAATGTTGTTACTTGGTCCCGTTACTGAAACAAATACAAAAACCAATGAAACCTGCTCCTGCCTCTGTGTGTGTGGTATGTCAGAATCCAACAGCAAACAAAGACAACTTTGGTTCGATAAGGTTCATAACAGACTGTCACTAAACGAGTGTTTATGCTGTGATCCCAGCACAAGCATTTAGTCCTGATGGTGTTTTTTTTTTTTTTTTTATAATAAGACTAAATGTAAGTTGAACCTATTAAATGAAAAACACAAATTATGTATTCCCTCCTGTCATGTAGACCAATCATGTAGCTAAAATATAGATATAGTCTTTATTGTCCAGCAGGAAATTTGTTTTGGTAGCCGCACCACTAAGCTCTTCTCCATTTTAGAGTTTTGTGTCTATGGCCTGACGGTAGTAATGTGAAGTGTGGATTGAGACGGTGATCAATGTCATTCAGAGTAAACCCAGACCACTGTTCTGTGAGTTTGAGAACAGGTTTTGTGGTGCAAATGTCCATGTCCAAATGTCTTCCCCATCATGGTTACATTAATAACAACTTGTCCACTCAAAAATGTGTTTTTCTTCTTGTTCCTCCAGTTGGATGTTTGAGCTTTACTGTACTGAATGATATACGTGCAAAGTTGGTTTTCACATTCATCTGCTGAAGGAGGAAAGTTCTTCTGTGTTGTCTGTGATTTGAAGGCGTGTACCTACCAGCGCACATGTATGATGTGGAAACTTGAAGAATAAACACTGAGAATGAACTTTTCAGTGAAGAAGAGACATCTTGTGTTCAGCAGTTCAACTTTTGAAATGAACAATATTTGCATATTCATAGATTCTGGATTTTTCAATGAGGGAGAAGGAGGAGATATAAGTTTAAGGATTTTAATGAGGTAATTGGCCTTTTTCCTGAAAAAAACATATCAGACACGTATTATTATTCCAAGTAGAGTATTTTTATATCTTGCAACATGTCTTTAATGGCTGAAGTTAAAAGAAACCACCACAAACTGAAACATGAAGTGAGCAGCAGTATCCTGTAAACTCTGATGTTTTGTTGACCCTCCCATCCACCCCAGCCTCAGACTTTGTGACTCTATAATGTCGCCCAACTTCCTCCTTTGTTCTCACCAGACAAGACTCATGATTTCATGATCACTGGACAGTTTGTGGAGTGTTTATTTGCCATAAAAGACCAATGTACCGACTGCACAGCCAAAACCTGTAACTAGCTAGAAACATACAAATTTACAAGTGTGTGTGGATTCAGACTTTGACTAATAAAGTCCAACTAATTACTCAAACTGCAGTTCTTTTTCTTCATTTGCATCTGTTTTTCTCTTGTCTTCTCTTACCTCTCTCCTTTTTCTATTTATCTTAATAATTCATGAGATGTAGACATAAAACCTTTGGATAAGGACTTGCACTACCATGAACACATTTGCATCTGTTCACATCCATAAACTCTCTGAAAGGAGGACGTAGTACATTCTGGATCACAGATCGTATCCGAAAAGTTGATCAAGCAAGTGAGGAAAAAAACCTTTTACTGTATGGGTGTCTTCCAAGTAGCCATGCTGGAGGGGAAAACAGGTAATAGTGGTTTCAAGTGGTTCACTTCCCTTACTCATATGGACACGAGTGTATAATCAGGCATTAAAGTGGAGTGCGTTATGGTACTTTGCAGGCCACAGAGAGGCAGTTTAAAACCTTTCAGTGTGTGAGAGAGATAAGGAGATAAAGAGGATGAAGAAAAAGAAGACAGAATGAGAAGGAAGGAAAGAAAAAAATGTGAGAAAAGGAAAGAGAGAGTTTCATCAGAGAACCAGAGGAAACCGGATAAAGAAGGAAATGAAGAAAAGAAGGGGAGGAGGAAGAAGAAACAGGGAGCTCTATGTCGCATCCTTCCATTATTTCATCCAGTTTTCAGCGCAAAGAGAGCCCTCTGATTGAAATAATACATTTGGAGTGTTAGTAATGCCACCTTAAGTGCTGCTGGAGGAGTGGGGTGAATTAATCGCCTCCCTGACTCGATCTCAGCCAATTACATTATCCCCTGATTTATGAAACAACAGGCCTGAACGCCACCATAACCTTGAGACCAAAAGGTGCTGACTAAAACCATCTCTCTGTGGAATTCCAAAGTCAGGATGAAGGAAAATGTTAATGATAAAATAACATGTCAGACAGACAGAAATCGCAGCAAGATGTGTTCATTTGAATGTTTTTGAATGTTGTTTCCAAACCTTTGTACATCCTGCTTTAGATTTGTAAATGTGGTTTCTTTCTGCCACCATCTGTGTCACAGCTACTGGTACTGTCATATTGTAAGTGTTTAATATGTTTTATGCATTTTATTGTCATATATTTAGATTTTTAGAGGACATATCACCTTCAAATGATGTGCTGCTTTTTTGTATTTCTTGTATTCCCAACCGAGTGTAGTTACTTTTTAGGATTGTAAAGTTAAAGGACGGGTTCACAATTTTTCAAGTCTTTCTTAAAACAACAGTTAGGTGCACAAATGGACACTGACATGTTTTTTTTTTCAATCATTCCTCCTGTTCATTAGAAGATCCCTTCATAATGCACTTACAATGGAAGTGATGGGGGACAAAATCCACAGTCCTCCTTCTGTGCAAAACTGTATTTAAAAGTTTATCTGAAGCTAATATGAAGCTTCAGCGTCCAAATGAGTCAAATCAAGTAGATATCTTTCAACGTTACAGTCTTTTTAGTGCCAAAGTCCCTCTTTTTGTTACTATACTTCCACCGCAGCTCAACAGGGAAACACTGTCCGAGGAAACACAAAGAGGGAATTTGATGCTAAAAAGACTGTAAATGTGGCAGATATCCACTTGATATGACTAACTTAATAGCCAGTATGAAGAGGAGGGATGATTACAGTGAGGAAAACCTATTTCACTGTTTATATGGACATCTGACTGTTGTATTAAGACACACTGGAAAAATTGTGAAGCTGTCCTTTAAAGGTAACTTGAGATAGATG
Organism: Scomberomorus guttatus; assembly: GCA_038419695.1. Taxonomy (NCBI): domain Eukaryota; kingdom Metazoa; phylum Chordata; class Actinopteri; order Scombriformes; family Scombridae; genus Scomberomorus; species Scomberomorus guttatus. Next base: position 27,533,156 of record CM076460.1, on the reverse strand, counting down.
AATTCATGGAGAGATAAAATAATGTTTTTAAGACAGAAAAAAACATTGGTATAAATAACGTAAAGCACTTTCTATTCTATACTAAATTTAAGAATTAGATTAGACTTGGAAAATTGTTAGTCAATAGACAGACAGAGAGAAGCCCCCTGTAAAAAACAATCAGTTTCCTTTACTTTTAATTTCCACTGACTCTGTAATCGACTCCACAGCTTTATTCTCAGGAGCATCTGAGAAAGACAACAACCAGAAAAGTCAGCAGCGGCACCAGCTCCTCGTCTTTTGACAGGCATTATGGGTGATTGGATTGTCTGTATCTGCGTGTCAGTGGCCGTGAGTTGCGCAATGGAGACCCTGAAGCTGATTAAAGGCTGGCGCCGTCCACCGCCTCCTAAACAGCTTGTGACAGGCTAGAGTCCAGCGGGCTCCACGGAGGCTCCTGCTGCAGCGAAGCGGAGACCGGAGGTGCCATTGCTGTTTAGACTGTGTGTGACAGGAGCAGCTTTGCAAGCAGGACGGACAAAAACCCACAGAAATCAATGGATGCTCAGCAGCAGCAGCAGTGTCACAGCTCTGGTTGGCTGCTGCTGTTGTGATGTTGCAGTCTGAAAGCTGATCTGATTGTCGTTAGCTGGTGGATTGGCAACAGAGAGGCAGATAGAAATTAAAACCAGCTCCCCAGAACGTCCTTTTCAGCCTTAGAGGACTATCTGCATTTTTGAATGGCAGACCCACAAACAGCCGACTTAACGGCTACACGCAACAGTAAGCACAGAGCAAGGAGTGAACATAATGACTTTGCTCAGTACATAACAAAGTCCCTCTCAGCTAAAAACAGTTAATGACTGCTAAAGATATCCAAAGGCAAAAATACCAGGTATTTTCACTGCATCAGGGGGAGAACATTATTCAGAGCTGTTAACAACAAGAGATTACCATGCCTTTACTTTTCAATATTTTTTTCTGGTCTGTGAACTCCAAGGACGCTAATAGTTCCTATTGATATTCAAGGGGAAGCGTGCAGCATTTTGCCTTTTTCAGCCACATCAAAAGAAAGCAAAATACTTTGCAGTGCAGCAAGATAACCAGAGCCTGGCTGTTCTCTTTCTGTTATATCAAACTCATTATGTTACATACAATATATGATGCTCTTTAAGCTTCTTTACGCTGTTTCAATACAGAACAGGTATGTGTCTTTACACATGTTTCCATCTGTATGTGCCAAAAATACGAATCTGCACTGTTTTCTGCATATACAACACATTAAGAGTGCATGCTGTTTGGTTTTTATACACTTGATATATTTATCATTTCACTACAGTGGGTTAGCTTGATATATTTATTTGGCTGCAAAACACCTCTCCATATTTACATTAAGTGTAATGCAGGAATTTGTACCTGCAGGTAATACTGAGACACTTTCAAGTGGTAATTGGAAATATAGGAACTGGAGAGTAGTTGCTCTGAAAGTTATGTTGATGATGTCATACAGAATAAATCAATTAGCCCTGCCATAACCCCTCCCCTGCAAACATACACTTATGTTCCCAGACACAATGCCTTTGTTGAACACACTTCTGATAGGAAAGTGTGTGGACAACAAGTCTTCTAAATTAAAACAACAAAATAATTTGTAATTGACACATGTAAGTGTTTTCTGAGTTGATGGGGTGGGTTTATGCATGAAAACGAGTTAGTTAGGGGTAGAGAAAGATCATGGTTTGGGTTAAAATACCTACTTGGTTAAGGTTGCGGACTGATTGTGGTCATATAGGTAAAAGAAACCAGTTTACTGTTGTAACAGGAAGCACTCCACTTTGTTAGAGTCCTATGTTTTGTTGATCCATCCACCCCAACATCCTCCCTGTGCAGACTTCATGGCTCTATAACAAGGCTGACAGCCAAGGGTCATTATTCCTACGGCCACTAGAAGATTTTGACATTTCAATGTGCACAAATTTCATTTTGGGGCATTTTGCTGAAATAACTGATGCTGACAAAGTCAAACGTTTTTGGCCAACATGACAGCTACTGCAACAGAATACCTTCTCAGAACTTCTCTCAAAACCCAAACCAGGTTCTTTGCCAGCACAGAACATAGTTCTAAGAACAGCAACTCTACATGATCACTTCACATTATCTACATTATTTTAATCTGCATACAGGCTGTGGCCAGGGAGCAACACGCTGTGGTTTTGTTGTGAGATGTGTGCTTATTACCACCTTTGGATTACCAACAGAAAAAAAAACAAAGGGATAAGCTATGTTCTGATATCACTATGGAGCTTGTTTTATGCTCCTTTGTTAAAGAAATAATGCTGTGTGTCTGCCTCTCTACAGAGGCAGCTAGCTGTTTCATTAGCTGGAGAGCTAATATCTGCAGGGTGTTTCTACTCGGATAGCACCATTTTTGTTGTGTTGTGTTATGCCGGTTGTTTGTTGACGTTAGCTGGAAAGAGGAAAGGCACTCGCGAGTGTATAAAAACGTCACATCCTTTGGATTTTTGCGGAAAATCCAGCCCGGGTCCTTCACATAGAAATCAGTCTACAGGCTGTTACAGACAGCTGAGAAAGTCGGGGAAGGTCTCATTTTTTATGTTGCGTTTTACCCGTCCACTCAATGCCAATAAAAATGATTAATACATGTAAATTGCTTCACAGTTCTTACATATAGAACCTTTAACCTTTAAGTCCATTCTCAGTGTATGTTCACTGGAGGCTTCAGAAACTTTCCCACTTCGGCAGATTAATGTGAAAACAGCTTTCTAGTGTCAAACTGCACATACATCATTCTGCACAGTGAAGCTCAAACACCACAGTCAGGGGACAATCAGAAAAACATATTTTTGAGTTGAGGGGGACTTTGAGAGTTAAAAAACACTTTTTTTTCAGGAGAGATGTGACTAAGATAGTAGGCTGCTTAAAAAGCAATACTTAATCCTTCCAGTGGCTGAAAAGGAATCAAACTTTCTGAACAGCTCCTGCAGATGCAGCGGTGCAGCTAAATGTGGGACTTTAACAATGGCTGCATCTGTGTACTGACTGTGTGTGTGTGTGTGTGTGTGTGTGTGTGTGTGTGTGTGTGTGTGTGTGAGAGAGAGAGAGAGAGAGAGAGAGCAAGTTGCCTGCGCTCCCTCCTCCTGAGTCTGGGCGAGTTGACAGCGCAGACCAGGCCAGACGAATGACCATTTGCACATACACACAGACCTACACTCAGGGTCAACTGTTGGAGAGCCCCAGATCCATTATCAAGATCAGCCTGTGGAGGATCCAGGTGTCTAGACACGGAGCGCATTACATGATTAAGGAGAGTTAAGATGCCGCGCAGGTCGAGTGTGTATGTGCACACCTGTTTGTGTATAGTGTGTATGCCTCTGTGTGTGTGTGTGTGTGTGTGTGGTGCAGATGAGGTGTACCCGTTACTTCAGCAGCTCAGAGCTTTCGCTGAGCTCTCAGATGAATCAATCCTCGGCCATCCAATTTAGCCTGTGGGGAAAGGTGCATCGATCCAGGCTCGGGGTTTTCCACACATGGTAGTGGCTCCAAAAAAAGAGAGATAAAAAACACTCCCTGCACTTGTGCTGCAACAGCCACTGCAGCATATTTTACATCTTGTAACACACTTCTGAAATCTTTTAAATTCCTCCTCTCCTCCTTCTTCTTCTCCTTCATCTTTATCCCCTTCTTCTTCTTCCTCCTTTTCTCCCTTCTTCTCCTTTACACAGGTGTAAATAATCAAAAGAATTGATGGCTGAATTTCCTTCAGCTGCAGTTTCAGGGTCCTGACATTGTCTGACTTACTGGGACACCTGAATAGAACGGTAATGTTAGTAATAATACTTGATATTTTCCTACTATAACATGTCAAATTGTCTGCTGTGAAAAATGCATCTGCACAAGTTGAAAATGTTCCAACCTCAGCAAATAATTCACTTTTCCCAAGTCTGTATAGAGTGTACAGTGACAAGAGAAAAAAGGAGAGAAACTGGAGGAGGTTTCTTGTAAGTTCTGAGTTCAGTCAACTGTCTCTCACACACACACTCAGGCATATTCTGCTCACACACTAACAGCCCAGCTGTTAAATTCAATCGAATGAAATAAAATTTGGTGAAAATTTAAAAATTCAATCTGAACGCAACGCAAAAGGACTAGTTTGTAAGATTTAGCGGCATCTAGCAGTGAGGATGCAGATTGAGACCAACTGCAACCAGCTTGCGGTCTTTGTCTTGCATCTCATAAGAACAAAGCTTCATTTAATTTTAGTTTAAGCTTTTTCACACTCCTATTTTCACTTAAGTTAGATAAATTAGAAGTGCCAGAGGTTAAAGTTACGTGTAGCCCCCCCACATAACAAATCCCAGTTTAACCCTTGTGAACGACCATTTATGGACACGTGTGAAGAACTGACGTCGTCTCATCTGGAAAAGTTTAAAAAAAACCTGGGCTTTTGTCTTACAGACAGCATTTTTACATAAGTTCACCTCAAGTTTTGGAACTTTGACCATGTTTAACAAAGACATCCGACATCATAACAGTTTAAAAATGACAGATAATCACAAAATGCATGACATGTTCCCTTTAATGATCAGTTCACCCACATCACAAAAAAAGAGAGATATCTGCCACCGAGACCTCTGCTGCCATCCCAATACCGATCCCAGTGGAAGTCAATGGATTTGTCTGTGTTACTTCAAACACCAAAAAGTGTCATTTGAGAAAATGAAAACTTGTCTTCCACAGTTAATCTATTATAAAACCTCACTGCCAACTTCTCCTGATAGATTTATTCGAGGCATGTATCACTGCAGATTTGGTACATATCAAATACAAATGGCTCAAAAGATTTGGTCACACTACTTTGCTTGCCACTTGTATACTAGGTGAGATAAAGAGATAAGACTGATAGAAAGAGGCTGAAAGAGAAATAGATTTAAGGGAAACGTAGAGGACAGAGCAGCACAAGAAGACTAAGGTGGTGAAGGAGACTGATACCTGTAAACGCATTCAGTTGTGTTCAATTCCCTCGTTGAGATGCTCCACAGCACTGCTCAAATAATGACAGAGCAAAATACTGCCTGGCTATCAAACCCCATATAAACCTTTATCACTCTCAAGCTTTGACATTAAAAAAACACCTCAGAGTAAACAGTCCCCCTTATAACCAATATAATCAAAGCTCTGTGTTTATGAGCCTAACAGTGCCGTATGTCTTACATGTTGATCACCGTCAAGACTGTCAGAAAATCAATCTCACTCTGAGCTGCCTTAAGTCACAAGCTACACATGCTCATTGGATCATTATGTGATGGACCACAAGGGTCTAGAACATGGATCGTGTCCATCATGCTGTTTTCCTCATTCCACTGTCTGAGTGACCACCGTCTGTTATCATTTCTGCATTTATTGCAATAAAAGATGTAGTGCTGTGACCTGTAATTGAAATCATTACTTAAAGGGTAATTTCACCCAAATCAGCAGGTAGAGCGGGTTGTCCATTAATCCCAGGGTTTGCAACTCAATCCATGTTTTTACATGTACACTATGGTATTTAACTTGTGATCCAATAACCTTGTATCCAAAAACCACATGTGCCTCTATTGAGACATTCATCACATTGCCCCCAGAGCATCCTGACCCCCCACTTGGGTACCACTGCCCATTGATCCACCAATGAACTACAACTCAGTAAAGTAAAAAGTGAGAAAAAAAATAAAATTGCCATATAACTGCAGCATGACAGCAGCCACTTCAGACATGCTGTGTCCAACTGGTTTGAAACTTGGAAGTGAATATTAAACATTAAAGCTAAAAACCATCCACTGATACCAAGTAAAGAGAAGCAACAATGGGTAACTCATCATGGAAAGAGACAGCTATTGATCATTTTACCATCACTGACTGCAGACTCTTTGAAGCAATAATTGCAAGGAAGAAGAATGGCTTATTGATGACTTTTTCCCCATTTCAAAGACAATTTCAATTACATAGTGCCCATCTTGTCACACTTCTTGTTAGACCATTTAATCCCTCAAAGATTTGATGCAATCAAAATGGAGGGTTCTTAACGTTGATTTGTTGCTGAGAGCTGTGTTTACTCTCTCTGCTCAGTTTTTGGACTGGCCTGACAGTAACTAACATTTTTGATGGATAAACAAACATCAAGGTCAAATGCTGCTTAAAGGACAAGTCAAACTAATTAATTAAAGCATCGTACCAAAGGTCTTGTTGGTTTGATCTCCTCTTTTCACTCAGTTATTGGTTTTGGTGATTTTAGTAAGCTATAAAAATCATCCAGCAGGGTTGTGAAGCTTGTTTATTTTAGATAATCAGAGTCAGCAATTAGTCACTTTATTTTTTATCAGGGATATATGATCATTGAGTGGGAATGCAGTTTTGAGCAGGGACTGTCTTGAAACCCTTCCTTGGTGTTGCATTTAAATACACTGAATATCATGGATTTGTGATTCATGCAAATATATTTTATTTAATTGTATTTTTTTAAATTGCATTAATGACATATGTTGTTCTACAATAAAACCCAGAGGACACCCAATAAGCAAACATGGACTTGGTTTTTAATTATTTCTTGCATTAAAAATTTGTTGTTGCGTAGCTGACTGTCGAATCTGAGATGTTGGAGCATCTGTTATTTTGGAATCATATTTGAGTCTTTAGATAATACATCAAACACATCACAGAGCACATATGAGTGGAAGAATGCTTATTTGTTACCAGACTATACCTCCAACAGTCCCAGCAGCTTGTTGTCCTTGAGTTGCGATGCCTCCTGGAATCTTCGCCACAATCTGCTAAAAAGATGAGGTTCATTTATCTTTTTAAGTGGGAGAAACACGCTGAGATGTTTTCTTGCTCGCAACAAACCACAACCTTCCCCCAAAACAAACTTGCGTGCAACATTTCCAAAGCAATTAAGGACGTAATTAATGAAACCCAGCACCTGTAGTGCCAGAGCAATCACCAGAGAGGGGACAGTGAAAAATGTAGCAATCAAATTAATCAAGCAAAAGGCACAGACCAATTACTCACAAACCATCTAGAGTATGGCGCCGCACTCAGAGAACAGGTGATAGTTATCATTAAATTAGAGGGAGATCAGTGGCTCGGGCTGTTTCATCATGTGGGACCTTGATGAACCGCGGGCCGGGCGTCGTATTTGTTGCGGGCACAGTGGCAGACAAGGCAGCCCATATGCTCGATTTTTTTAAGAGGAGACGAGGAGAGGTGTTGAGATAATGATTAATGAAAATGTGAGTGACTCTGCAGCAGCAACACAACAACATCTGGTCCTGCATCGGGCCCTCGTGTACATCCAGTGGATCAGTGGTGGTCCTGTAGGTGAACGCACACACAGCCTGCAGAGTTAGAGAAAGTTGTCAGAGTTTGCAGGTTTGGGAAAAATTTGCAGCTATTTCATTAATTCACCCACCACCCATGATGGCAGCAGAAGTGGAAAAAGTCCTTAAATTCTTTACTTTTCATACTGGATTTCAGACAGAGCTGGCTTTTTCAGCTATGTTGATGGAAAATCAAATCCAGAAAATGTCCTCAAACTCATAATCAGTCTATTTCCAACTGCACTATAGTATAACTTTGCTAAAAAGTAAAGGAAACTAAACGTGATGAAATCAACAGATGCAAAATAATCAATTTACAAATTTATAATTTATGCCAAAATATGAAATCCTTTATTTTCTTCGTAAGCCTCTTGTAATGATGAATACAGAAGTGTCTCATTACGGGGTTATGTGACCCTGGTATACATGTTGTGTGTGTGTTGTAAATAGCATGATGTGTTGCACTGTTGCCATTACATGGTTGCTGTAGACACATAGATGGGGAGGTTTTAAGTAATTAAAGGATAAGTCTAGTGATTTTCTATATTTTTCTTATTGTCAACAAATCTCATGTGCAGAGCCAAACCAACAATGACTTGATCACCTTACAAGTATTGTGTGTGTATCCAAAAGTCTGATATATCTTATTCCTCTGTGCCGTAGACCTCCATTGTTTTCCTAAAAGCTATTTAAAACACGTCAGTGAGCCTCACCGCTGTGCTGGGTGACATGTTCTGTGCCCCCGAAGAGAGTAATTACCATAGCTTGTATAGAACAAAGAGTAATAACAGCAATAAGTTTGAAAGGAGAGAAGTTCCTTGTACGACAGACGACACTGTGCATGCACAGGAATGTGGTTCCATTTGCAGAGCTTCGCTAGCTTGTTGTGCTAACACAACCTCTTGACTTTGACCTCTGCCGTACAAGGAACTTCTCTCCTGAGATTGAAAACTAAACAAACTACTGTAATCACAGTGGCTCACTGTTTTAATAGCTTTTGGACAACAATGGGGGTCCACAGTACACAGGAATAAGATATATCAGGCTTTGGATGAATTACTCAAAATTAAATGAGTTTCTTTATTCTTAAACACACACAGTCAATCAAAAGTTGTAACATGGGCCTTTTTCTGATGCCAATTGGGACAATTTTAAAATGTCATATAGAGCAGTTGGCAATCAGCAGCTTAATGTAAAGTTGTCTGAGATAATGTGTGTGATGATGAGATGTGGCAGATCTGTAGTCTGTCCCCCAATTTCATCATTGGGGGAGAACATTAAAGGTTGCTGGTGACACTTTTGTCTTAAGCTGGCATCTCTTCTTTTACATTCTTCTAACTTACACATTTGATAGCTTTGAACTCTTGAAGATATGCCACGCAACTTTAACTGACGATAGGTCATGGTCCTCTTGGCGTCATTCATCAAGGTTCATTTTCTAAAACTTTGTCTCAAGCATATTAAACATGTTGTCTTCCCTCAACGATACAGGCTAATTATTTGGAAAATAAGTGACAAGTTGCATCCATCCTGGAAGAGGGATCACTCCTCCATTGCTCTTCCTGAGGTTTCTTCCATCTTATCCGTATTAAAGGGTTTTTGGGGGAGTTTTTCCTTATCTAAATCGAGGGTCTAAGGATAGAGGGTATTGTGTGTGTGCAGATTGTAAAGCCCCTTGAGGCAAATTTGTGATTTGTGATATTGGGCTATATAAATTAAACTGACTTAACTAAGTAAAAACACTTTAATTATAGCTCACCAATCGTGTCATTCATCCCAACATCCATTAGACTTACAATAGCACCAAAACATAGATATAAATGTATCATACAGGTTTTTAAATCATTGCCGTTTTTAGATCTTGTGTTTTGTATTTTATTGTATTTCTTACCAAGTTTTTAGTCTCATCGTCACCATGATGTGAGCACATCTTTAATTAGCAGAGGTGCACACACACAGAGCTCTCCACAATCACAAACCAACTTTCATGTATTTTGCTTCTTTTACTTATCTAGTATTTCGCATCTATAACATGATCTACTGAAATGTCAAATGTCAAACTACAGCTATTAATGTGACTCAGGCAGGTCTGAAACGTGTTAGATTAATGTCTGAATCTTACAGTAATGTTGTTCAGGTGTCACTGAATGTATCCGGGATTTCGCAGAAACATCAGTGCTGATGTTCTGCCCACAGCTGGCTGTGTCACAGCTGGCTGCAGCATCACACAGCAGCTGAAACAATAAGTGCATCTCCAAACTGAGAAAGAGGCTGCACGCAGCACAGCAGTAGTAACTTCATTAACACCAGATCAGTCAGGATCTGACAGTAATTAATGTTCTGTGTTCTGCTACACATCTACACAGGTCAACTGTTACACACAAGATTCAGGTTATATGGTGGAATTGTTTGTAATAAAGCCGCCCTTATAGATGAATCCTGAGCTCCATCAGTGCTGTCAGGACATTTTTATTTTTAGTAGTTGAAAGTCCAAGATAAGCCTAAAACCCCATACCCCCCAATATTTGACTGAAGATTTTGCTCTTGATACCTTGATATCATTCAATATCAGTTCAGTATCATTCAATGCCTCACAACATTGAAGAGTTGAGAGACAGAGACAGAGACAGAGAGAAAGAGAGAGAGAGCTTCAGTTACCAACAACTCTCTGAAGACACTAATAATTTCGCTCTAACTGCGTGTGGCTATTAACGCTGGTCTTTGTAAATTGGACTGTTTTTGCAATGAGGTTCATTTGCATAGAAAGGGGCCAATTTTGCACCAAATGTAGTTTGTGGTGCACTTCACCCTTTGCAGGTGCTTTGGAAATTACACGGTTTCATTTTGTCTCCTTTGCGCAGGTTTAACGGCTGCAAAGACCAATTCGCCCCTCATGGTTTGGGTTAATGATCACTTTGTTAAGGTTAGAGAAACATGTAGTGCAGATTAAAGTTACTACTCTCTTAAAGTTATGCCAAGTTCACACTACACTGATTCTCCACTCTGCAACAGTTTTTGGAGATTAACGACAAAAGCCCCAAGATCAAAGGCAAATTGGCGTTGGTTCAGCATTTGCAAATCAGCACTCGATTGCTATTTGTAAACTGTTCAAAGACGCGATCCAAGAGCTCACTGAGGGCGCGTCAATGCATCGCAGACACCAGAAAGATATCAAACAGGCTAAATATCTGGCCATGCAATGAACTACAGTCAATGAGAGTGCAAGACACAGGGTGAGGCAGACACAGGAGGATGACAGCAAAGCAAAGTCTTCTGCTGTCATCTGCAGCAGCTCCCTGAACCCAGTCTTATCGTGCATCTATTTGTAAGGATGGGGGGGGGGGGGGGTTTCTATCAGAATCAGCTACCTATGTTTCCATTGCAAAAATATTTATTTAACTTCAACTCTCTCTGCAGGACAGACGATCCTTGCTGCCCGCGTATCCCAATCCATTCTCTCACCCATATTCTTTTCTTTTTCTTCTTTGTCTTTTTCTGCAAATCAGTACACCGCTCACATGTGTTTTTGTGACAAAACATAGTTTGGAGACCAGAAAGATCTTTTAATGTGTGACCCCCTGTTGTCGATCAGTCATGTAGTGTGCAAACCACTATGACTGCAAGACTCCCAATTACAAGACAGAAAGTTGTGTAGTGTGAACAGTACAGCGATCTGACAACTTTGAAAGTCGTGTAGTGTGTCCATGGCATTAGGCGACCTTTATCATCATGGCTACAATAATAACCACAGGGTTGAGGGTTAGGGGACGATTGTAGTTACAGTTGTTAAAAACTGTCCCGACTCGTGGTTGAAAATGTGACACACAAACAAACAGCAGGCTCCTGTCCACTGTTAGGTTATAACCTCCATCCACCCCTCTTCCCCCAAATGAGGAAATCTGGCGATATTTACATCGTATGAACTGCTGCACTGCTCCAGGTCATAATTACTATGGCCGCTGGATGGCATCTGTCACTCAAACGTAACTATAGGTCATTTTTGGGTGACTGACTATTGTGTCATTTTTCTTGGGAAGACACCCTCCTAGAAAGACATGTAAGTCCAGATTTGACCAAAAAGATATGTTGTACATGCAGCGACTGACCTGATAGAGGATGTACTTAAAAATATTTTTACCATTGTTGCAGTCTATCATCACATCAGCATGTATTTTTCCAGGCTGCTTTTTTGATCGTATCTATAGTATGTTGTGTGTCCCTGCAAATAAATGAATTGTTCTTTGTGGACCTAAATTTGATTAAAGCTTGTGGTGGAATGGTAAATAAATGGTGGATTTCTGCTGGGACATGGGGTGAAAACAAATGCTGGACTGAACGTACTGAAGTGTAAACAGCGTTGTGCATTTCAATTGTGTGAAGCGGCGGCCGAGCAGAGTGAATTGTGAGAGGTGCTGTCCGTGGTGCTGATTAGTCTGGACGTGCGTTACAGGTCAGCTGAATGGAAACAGCTCTGATGGACTGTGTGTAATAAACCATGATGACCTCCTGCTAATCCACACACTGCAGCCCAGAGTATCTACAACACGGCCAATGAATGGCCAGCTGGCCAGTCGCCACTCTGTACCTGCTATGGTTAGGTAAACTGCATTGGAATTTTAATTTTTGAATTTTTCATGTATATAACCTTTATTTAAACAGGGAGGGCCATTGAGAACAGTACATATAAAAACAACAAAAGCCCACAAAAGTTACACTACACATCAGCAACAAATCATATATAAGAACAATAAAAACAATAAAAGTACATATAAAAAACAAAAGTTACAGCACACATCAATAGATTATACAACAAACAGGCCAACACATCAACATAAGGGACAACATCAATTCAAAGAAAACACATGCATTCACACTGCTCTATGTCGGCCAAAAGAGATTTAAATTGATTAAAAGGGATTAGCTTGTCTAATTTTACAAGGTTCTGCAGATTGTTCCCCTTGTGTGGAGCATAGTATTTAAAAGCCAGTTTCCCAATCTCCGTACTAACATGGTGATTTTCGAGGGCCAAATAGTCTTGGGACCTAGTGCAATGTGACAATGATTTATAGTCAAAAAGACATATGAGATACCCAGGAAATTTCCAGGATGGAAGTTTCCAAGAAGTGCTTTGTAAATAAATATAATGCAGTGCCTTTCTCTTCTCACTGCCAACGACTGCCACCCAACTTTCTCATATAGTATACAACGATGCATTCTAAAGCCATCCCCAGTTATGAACCTAAGGGCGGAATGACAGACTGCATCAAGAGGTTTGAGAGTAGAGGCAGAGAAGTGCATATAAATTACATCGCCATAGTCCATAACATAAAAAAAGGTTGACTAAACAATTTGCTGTCTGCAGTTCTGGGTAATACATTCCTTATTTCTATAAAAGAATGCCAGTTTTGCTTTTAAGGACTTAGTCAGTTCATTAATATGTTTTTTGAAGCACAGCCAAAAACTAAGATATTTATAAGAGGATACTCTTTCAATTGCTGTCCCATTAAGAGTCGTAATATTCACTTCAGTGGAACTGTTAATTTTCTAGAAAATAGCGTGCATTTTGTTCTATCAGAGTTTAAAAGTAATTTAAGATCAATTAAAATTTGCTGTACAGCACAGAAATCAAAATGCAAGTTTTGAACCGCCTGGGTAGCAGAGGGCACTGTTGTATAGAGAAAAGTGTCATCAAGGTACAGATGAATTGTACTGTTTCTGACATTTTCTCCTAAGTCATTTATAAAAATTGTGAATAAAGTGGTCCTAGAATAGAACCCTGTGGCACACCTTTGTTAACACTCATAAAGCTGGACTGATAGCCATCAGCTACAAGAGCTTCTGTCTACCACTGAGATAACTCCCTTTACGCAAAGGTAGGACGTAGGCTGCCTTCCAAAGGTCAGGGATGCTTCCTGTTACCACAGTCAGATTAAAAATATGAGTTAAGCATTCAGCTAGTAATGGAGCTGCTAATAATAAAAGCCTTGGTTCTAACTGATCTGCCCCAGTGGACCTTTTTGGGTCAATAGAACAAAGAACATTAAACACTTCATGATTCGTAAAAAGCTTCAATGAAAAGGTCTATGTGCCTAATTTGTTTGCCCAGCAAGGTGCACTGTGATCAGAGACAGCGCGAGGAAATCCAGCATTTCCAACTGAGATAGCAGTAGAACCTTGAACAATTTCATTGGGTAAGGATGAAGTAGAATTATGTGATAATGATTTAACCGTTTTCCTTTACTTTCACATAATGTAGAAACATAAAATGATGATTTGGCATTTCATATAACAGTGAGACACCTATTACTTTTATATATATAATATTGCCAATCAGAGGAAGATTTAGTTGCCCTTTGCAGTAGTAGTAGTACATATCAAACAAAAAGGCTTGTTCACAAAAGTGTTCAAAATTCCTTTTGGCAATGATACATGGTTTGGATCTTTGTAATTTTGCCTCTCACGGATGCATGCTGTTGGGCAGTGGTCACTGAAGTCGAGAGGAAAAACACCACTAGATTTATAATGTTGGGGTCTATTGGTTAAAATAATATGAATGAAGTGTGGCCTTTCCTGCATTTTTTTGGATCTGGCCATGTAGGGGAAGAAATGAGCTGTGTGAGATTGAATTCATTGCAGAGATTTTTTAGATTATCAGAAGTGTTAACAAATTAATGTTCATATCACCCAGGATAAGAAGATCTGAAATCAAATAAAACATCTATCACTCCCGCAGGTGTATAGGGGGTGAATGATAAAAACCAGTAACTAGCATTTTACCAGTATTATTTTTCCCCAGACAAACACTTACAGCCCAGAGTTCAAAACATTTCGGCTTAGATACAGAGGTAACAACAGAGACACATAAACACCTATTTACAAAAATGGCAACGCCTCCTCCCTTAGTAGGGAGATCACATCGAAAAACATTATAGTTATCAAGGCAAATATCAGCATTTTTAAGTTTGTTCCACAACCATGTTTCAGAAAATACAAAAAAGTCAGGGTCAGTTTGTTGCACCCAGACTTTAATATAGTCCATTTTGGATACAATACTACACACGTTCCTATGAACAATTCCCATGCTCCTGCAATGCAAAAAGCTTTGCATGCTAAAATCAACATTTAGAGTTTCCCCCAAATTTGAGTCTCGACCTCCAGAGCCGCAACTGGTGCTATTGATAAACAGAGAACATAGTAACGGGTTATGTTTTGAATCCGGGTTCATGACCTTTTGACTTGCTTCCTTCTGTGGCAAGCAAACAGTCTGAATCCTGATCAAGTTATTTAAATCAAGTTATTTACTAATCTCCTGTGATTAGTACAGTGATAGTTTAGTCGACTATCACTCATTGCTACTGGAATATTAAAACCAAGGGGAGTGTTGTAAAAATGGGTCAGACTCACCAAGTGTCAGTTGTAAAAATGTTGAATGGACTTCAAGGCGAGCTCCATGTTAAGTGACAGTAGCCGAGATCCACACACATTTGGGTGAAGTCTATCATTTTTGAAGAGATCTGGGCAGTGCAGCAAAGCTGTCAACAAACAAAATGCCTCGGGATTCACAATATCCCTTTATCCATATGTGAAGCTGACGAATGCGACTAAACCTGATGTCACCAAGTTGGAGTGAAGGAAGAGGCCCAGATATGACACATCGGATCTCCAAATCCAGGAGAGTGTCAATAAGACATAAAATCATCCTTCAGCCTCTTGGACTGCTGAAATGTAATATCATTAAATCTACCATGTACCAGGATGGTTTTCACCATCGGATGTTTTTCAAGGAGCAATGGTATTCTAGCAGTGACATCCTGCGCTCGGGCACCCAGATAACAGTACGTTGCTGCTGTAGGATTCCTGACATCCTGACCATCGACAAACCCAGAATTAGCGTAACAGTAGTTGTAGCGATGATGGAGGGGCATGCTTACCTCGATATCCAGGGTCTGGGACTGGATCACTAGCAGCAGACAGGCCAGGGTCTCCAGCAGCAGATGAATCAGGGACTACTTCTCCAACAGTAGCAAACAGGGGTGTACGCTGGTTCCAGGTCTGGTAATCCTGCTGCTGCTCTGGTGTCCTGTATTCGATGGCAGTCTGAGGGCTAGGTGAAACCATACACATTATGCCCAAGTTACTCACCTAATATATGCATATATTGTCATTTATGATAATTACTCCAGTGTCAATACCTATGCAACTTGTTAAAGTTGTTGATAGTTTCAGGTACCCATGTCTATATTTGTACAAAGAGTATGTTAAGGGGTAAAACAGCTCTGGTGTTAACCAAAATATTCTGTAGATTTACCTTAAAAATTGTGCTCACATACAATTTAAAGATGCCATGTGGGGCTTTCTTGTAAACAAGCAGTTAAAACTGTTTATTTTAATATTAACAGTGGCTCAAATGACTTAGTTCAGTGTAAAAGGTGTCATGTTCGTAGTGATGAACTCAGAGAATTATCACGAGTCTGCAGTTCCCCTCAGCTATAAGGACTGTTTTAGCATCTTTCAGCTCTTTGTTTTGGTTTTACATCTTGCAGCTTAACTGTCTTGTTTCACTCTCACCACTCACATAAATCTTGTTTCCAATTATCAGCCCCCAAAGGACAGCTCTTTTTAGAGAAATAGCTCCAAAAACCCACTGTCTGCTACCTACCCAGCATCAAAGAGCAGAGATGGAAAGTTAGCGACTAGCTGGTGAACATAGTGGAACATTTAGCTGCTAAAGAGCCAGATATTTCCCTTAGCAGTTGGTTTAGGATATTGGAGTGAATATTGGACCTACATTTGTTGGGTTGCCAGAAATAATGACTCCAAATAAATGCTAATGTTTGTCTCTGTCTGTTGGATGTGTAAATAAGCAAGTGTTTGCTGACACATTCGCCATTACAACTATATAATGTGAGAATACTGTAAGTCGATGTTGTGCTTACTGTTTGTTCTGCTGCTCCCAAGTAAAAAATACTGCTTTTATTCAGTATTTCTGAGCAAAACACAATGTGTGTCCTTGAGGCCTAACAAATGTGTTGAATGCATTTACTTCCTCATAAAACATTTGTAAAGTTGCTTTTAAAAAAAAAAGAAAGAAAGAAAGAAAATTAAACTTGCATTGCATGCTAGATAGTCTTCTTCTTACCTGCCTTTTTCTGGCACTTTTTTATGTTTTTTGTTCTACATGCTGGTAGAGCACAACAAACAAGATACAAACAAAACAAGGAGCTGCTCATAAAAACATTGCTCCATAGTGCAACTTGTGCTCAAAAAGTCCACAGGGTACCTTTAACATCCTGGTATGGGCATCTCAGCTGTACATATAAAAGTAAATGGAAAAGTCAGTGTGGTTAAAACAGTAAAACTGAAAATGAACCCAAATGTATTTTAAAAGATGGTCTGTGTGTGATCAGTCTGAGCTCCTGCTGAAGGGTGCTTTTCTAGAAAGCATTCAGTTTGGGGTAGTTTCTCATCCATATATGCATATAGTAAAGATTTTTGGCTATTTATTCAGTGCAGCGATGGTTAGTTTTATCTCACAGTTTGAGTTGTGAGGTTCACCAAAGTCTGCTGTTCAACACAGATACCGAAATAACCAAAATTCGGGCACCGAGTGGCTTCCATTTTGTTTGGATTAGTTTCTTATCTGTACTGTACAGATGGATACGACAGTGAAAACACATTCAAATTTTTGTCATTTTTGATTCATGAGGTTCTCAAAATTGGCCCAGCTCGGACACCAGAGGCACACAATCCCATTATACTGAGTTGCTGATTGTGAACTACATTTGGAAATGTGACTAATTCTCTACTCTTTTTTTATTTCTCTTTTAACAGCTCAACTGGAATAGGAACAAACACATCATTAAATCAGCAATGTCCCACTGTCGCCGTCATTATGAAACTCAGTTTGATGCCAACATCTTTCATTAAAAAAACATGCAGCCATTTGGGGCCCTGAGTTCCCTCGGTACGGAAATATGACGCTAATCACGGACACAGTGGACGCCAAGCCTGGGGAAAACTGCTCTCTGCTTTAGGAATGTTTTCAAATAATACCATTAAAAAATAATAATTGATGAAGTTGGCTCTGAGCAAAGGCACTAAGCGCTTTAAAAGCTTTCCGTCGTCTTACAATACAATTTCCAAATCAATATTTCATTAACTGGATAGAGGTGCAATGTTCCTTGTTAATAAAGAAGGTTTGGCTCAGCACAGAGTTAACGTTTAGCTTTAGTGAATTTCAGGCAGGGAGGTGGGCAATTATGTTCCACCTGGCCTTCACACACACACACATACACATTCACACACACATGCCTGGTCCTCCCTTGATTGTTTCTGTGTTTATGGGCCGTTTTATGACCGGAGAGCCCCTGATCTCCAGCGTCAGTGGGCATCAGGTGACTTTCCCCGCGGCAACAGTGAGAAACAAACGTGAGCTCGTCTGACTTTGGCCCAAATTCAAGTGAAAGAAAAGGTGCAGCCGCCACGCTAACAACGCTGTAAATACAGAGTGGAGTTCAGGACCAAATTAGCTCACAGAGAGACCGTATGCATCACATTTATAGAGCTGATTTGGATTAAGGAAGAGTTAGACCAATTTATGACCATGATAATATTCAGTTCTGATGGGCTGGAGGGGGTGCATTATTCTAACATAACCACACAGCTCTGACAGCCTCATCAGCTTTCAAAATTAATATTCAAAGCTGAGGATTACTTGTTTCAGCTGTTCTTCTCTTACTTGTGGGACTAGTATTTTACATTTATTCCAAAGGCTGACAAAGATATGGCAAAACTAGTTTTATATGTCAAGAGTGTAGTGCCTCAAAACAATGAATATATTCGATCACTGGCAGGTGGAAAATGTATAAGCAAGATAATCTGATCTGACAATGCTTTTTGTCTTTTTATTAGTTGTGCATTTAAAGACCTACTGTCACTTACAATATTATATTTAAGTGGCTTTCAGTGGAGAGATTCATGCTTGGTCCTTCAACACTTCACATTTGTCTCTTGACAGAAATTACTTTTTCAAGTGGAAGAAATGTTGCAGAGCATAAGTGACAGAACTCATGCAGTCGATCAAGGGATACTTCTAAACTGACTTGAGAATTGGATTGGTCTCTCAGGTACAGCTCAGAACTGGTTTAATACTTACCTTACTGGCAGAAGATATTTTGTTTGCCTCATTAACCATGTTTCAAACAAGCATGACATTCTTTTTGGTATTCCACAGGGACCTATTCTTGGTCCTTTACTTTTGTCTCTATATGCTACCACTTTGAAAAATTATTTTAATGACCATGGAGTGAATTTTCATTGTTATGCTGTTGACACCCAGTTATATTTATCTGTAGCACCAGATGATACTGCTGGCCTTAATCCCTTGATAAATTGATAAATGCACAGAGAGAAAAGATATTAAACAAACTTGGAAGTCTGGCTCTACAGAACAAGTAAAAAAAACCTGGGTGTTATTATTGACTCTGAGTTGGATTTTAAATCACATGTCAACAATGTTACAATGATTGCTTTTTTCATTTGAGAAATATTGCAAGAGTTAGACCCTACTTCTCATTGGAAGGTGCCTTTGTATTTTCTCACCTAGATTACTGTAATGCACTCTATACTGGATTACCTAAAAAAACAAACAAACAAACAAAAAACAATGGTAAACTGCAACTTGTACAAAATGCAGCAGCCAGAATTTTAAGAAAAACCAGGAAAAGAGAACATATTTATTACACCAGTTGTAGCAATCATTACACTGGCTACCCGTAACATTGAGGATAGAATTTTAAATTCTTTTATTTGTTTATAAGGCCCTAAATGGTTTAGCACCTTCATACCTCTCTAATTGCTTATCTGAGTCCAAACTGTTCCTTAGGTCATTTAGTGCTGGCTTGCTCAATGTACCAAAAATGAATTACAAAAGGTATGGTGAAGCAGCTTTCTGTTATTATGCACCAAAGGTTTGGAACAAACTCTCATCACAAATAAGACAAGCAAACTCTGCTGATTTTTAATAAACAGCTCAACACTTATTTTTATGATCTTGCTTTTAATTCATTTCCACCTTTTTTTAACATCATTGTTATTATTTGATATTTCTTTTATATTTCTTATACTTGTTTTATGCTTTTTATATCTTGATTGTTTTTTTTATTTATTACTAGTATTATCCTGTTTTTAAAATCTCTTTAGGATTGTATTGGTTTTTTTGTACATTTCACTCCTTGTGTCTCCTGTTTTTAATACCTGTGTTGTTGACTTCCTTTGTTTCTCTTGTAAAGCACTTTGAGCTGCACTTTATGATATGAAAGGTATTATATAAATAACAACAACATCCCAAGTTTGGTTTTAGCCGGGGACCTTGGTTTCATTTCATTCTTCTTCCTCTTTCTGCCATCTCTTCTGTCTTTCTCTACTATTGACTGTCAAAATGTGGGCAAAAATGGCTAAAAAATAACTGATTCTGATTCTGATGAGGTGCACATGTTAACCCAGCACCACCACAACTGGTTAGATTTTAAAAAATTCCTCCATCCATCAGTGATGACAGCAGCTTTGCCAAAGTTGGTGGGTTGGAAGAGGTTAACCGTATGATCACTCTGCTTAATAATTCTCTGTCTCTTAGGGCGTTTTCAAACCTGCACTGTTTAGACCAGTTGAATTGGACTCTAGTTCATTTCCCCCCTTGGTACAATTTGTTTGTGCAGGTCTGAACACTGTAATCGTACTCAGGTGCGGACCAAAACAACCGCACCATGACCCTTTGAGGAAGTGGTCTCAGTCTAGTTCCAAACAAACTCTGTTTGTGGTGGGAACGTACTCCGACCTTAATCCGACCCAACTACTAAGTGTACTGTGCAAGTTTGAGCTAAACGGCTCGCGTAGCCAGGTGTGCTTACTGGAATGAGGATGAGTGAAGTCAACAGTTGCCAGCAGCTAGCCCGAGAGTGAATTGAGATCCGATCTGGACTAGTGCAACGTAGTATGCTGCATTTGACAAATAGGAGATTCTTCAGTACCTCCTATGTTTATGTTCTCACTCACCGCCCCTGGCACAACTAACTAATGAACGGAGTGAACGTGGTTTTTAGTGACGTATTTTGGTTGGCTTTAATTTTGTTGTGTGAAAAGAAAATGAACCCAGTGGAAAATGCAGTTTACCAACTCATCCACTGAGTTGGACCAGAGCAAACAACTATATCTTCCACTAGATAGTTTGTTTACCTTTATGTTGTATGTGTTGTCCAAATGTCTAGTGAGCATCATTTTACCCAACAGTAGTGGACTCACATTATCCTGCAATGCAATTAAACAGCAGCATTCAATCAATACTCTCTAACAAAGAGCCAACTCAAAACAAGGTACATTTAGATGGCTACAGGGTCATAGGAATGACCAGTGGTGTCTGAGTAGGTGCCATTTGTCCCACTATTGTGTACTGAATAGTAAAAGAGCGAATCATTTTCAGACACAGCCTCTGTCTTTCTACTTTCTCTTGCCAAGGAATAAATGACTATGAGATGATATTTTGTTGTGTGTTGATGCAAAAATGTCACTTCAGTGTCCCTTGGCAGGATTTTTTGAAGCTTTTCTACGCTGACACATTGAATATTTTCAAATATTTGGTACAGAATATTGATATACAGCAAATCCCTGCAACAGTATGGGCAGCATAACTCCTGATTCTTTTTTGCTTTAAATGTATATAAAAAACTAAACTTTTAGCTTCATTCACATATAGAGACAGAAGCAATGTGGATGTTATAATAAAAAACATGTATTTGTTTCAAGGCTTATTCTCAAGCCTTAATCTTGATCTTTGTGGGTAAATAACTCTTTTTATACATTCATTCAATAGGGACAACAGATGGATGACAACGAGTGCCACTCAAAAGTTTTGGGGAAGTATCTCTTACACGTTTGCCAACATGTGAGTTTCGAGGAGTTTGGGGGAAGAAAATATAACGATGAGTCCATAAAGATTTAAGCCATTTTTCTTCAAGAGCACCAGCATTTGTTTCTTGAGTACAACCAAAACCTTAACATTCAAGCACAGCACTATCCATTTGTACTTGTATATCAGCTGCTTTTAGCCTATATACATTTTGATTTTTCAGGCCCAACTAGATGCTACCTTAAAGGACGGGTTAAAATTTTTCACAGCTGTCAGCTGCCAGAATGAACATTGAAATAGGTTTTTCTTGCTGTAATCATTCCTCCTGTTCATACTGACCATTAGAAGATCCATTCATAATGCACTTACAATGGAAGTGATGGGGTCAAAATCCACAGTCCTCCTTTTGTGCAAAAATGTATTTAAAAGTTTATCTGAAGCTAATATGAAGCTTCAGCGTCCAAATGAGTCAAATCAAGTGGATCTTTCAACGTTACAGTCTTTTTAGTGCCAAAGTAACTCTTTTTGTTACTATACTTCCAATAGCCAGTATGAAGAGGAGGAATGATTACAGCGAGGAAAACCTCTTTTAGTGTTCATATGGACACCTGACTGTTGTTTTAAGACACTGTGAATCTATCCTTTAAAGTGTTGAAAAACAGAAACATATAGAGCATGTCACATCCCTCAAGATTTAGAAAGTGAAGATCCAAATTTGGACAAAGGAAGGGCGGCCTGCTGGAGGTGAGATGGGACAACTGCCTCAAACTTGTTTGTTTCTCGTATATTTTCGTGCCTCCACAGTCTGCAAAATTCACTTTACTTTTATTCAGTTTTTAGATGGATTTATGGAGAGAAATCACTGTGGAGTTCTGGCATCAATGCAAATTCAGTGGTGCTTGTCATTCAGGGCTGTGTGCCTTGTCGTTTGATTAACTATTGTACGGCTGTAATGAAATATTGGAATGCACATGCACAGTATCAGAATTACAGAAAGTCAATTTTACTGTAACATTCTTTAATAGTACTTTTTTTCTCAGCCTACTGCACATCGTCCCTACACTGCATGGCTCTCAGCTTAGAGCTGCAGCATGCGTGACGAATTGAAATATTGAAATTCATCTTGATGAATTGAAAGACATGCAGCACACATACCCAGCAGGATTGTGTCAGATTGGTTTCTGTGTCTCTAGTTTCATGTGGGATGTGATCCGTTGGAGGAGTCCGCAGACATGTTAGGGGAAGCTGTCCTCTGCGTCCTGTAAAAATGTGACTCTCAGGGTTTGTGCTGCTGCTACTGAAGTGTCAGACAGGCAGTTTGGATCAGGATGACTCAGACGTGATGCAACAGTGACACCCAGTGCACTGACAATGCAGTAGTGATGCTGATGTGCTACCACGCATTTACTCTGTTGTTTCTCATAAAAATCTTCATGGTAATTACAGCCAAGAAAATAGGAAAATTCTCTCCTCTCTTCACCAAAATACCTGTTACCACCTCCTGGCTCCAAGCAACAAATACTGAATGTTTATGTGTAGACCTCTACATACTAATGTATATTGTTATTAGCTATACAACTGTATAACAAATGTTATTTACGTATTTATTCTTTTGTGATTATGTATGTGTATTTTTAGGTCTCAAATTCAGAATTACCAGCATAAAGTGATCAGTGATTTATCTTCTACTTTTATACATTTATTTAATTAATTTCTGTTAAAGTAAATGTTTCCTCAAACCTGTGACTTTCGCTGCTGGACTAAATTTCCCAACAGGGATCGACAGATTTTAATCCTCATGTAGTCCTTGGTAATCAAAAGCTTCATCTGATGTTTGTGCGCCCGATGGTAATGTCATACTTTTCTCTTGCTTCTTCTTTTCAGGGAAGTCAGTCAGTGCAGCTCAGCACCCATGCTTTGTGTTCTTGAACAAAGCATTGAGACAAATAGAGCAGGGAGGTTTGATGGTTTGAATCTGGGTCTGCTGTTAAGCTGTTAATTATCATTGGAGCATGACAGCGGAACAGCAAAGTATTTATCTATATTTTGATGAAACAATGACTGTTTCTAACATGCTGAGCTGAGTGGGTTGGGAACATGTTACTGCCCTTAATGAAGATGTTCAAGTATCTTTGTAATTTGTTCATAAGTTCACCAAATGAATGACATTGCAGATACAAACAGCTGTAATGAGTTTCACTTGCAGGGTCACTGAACTCACCATTAAAGACAGGGAGAGGGCATCTGGAAGGACTTGGAACCGTTGCTTGTCCATTTTCAAAGAAGCCAGTTGAGGTGGTTCAACATCTGATAAGGTTGCCTCCTGGACGCCTCCCTGGGGACTTATTGTGGACATGTCTAACTGGAAAGAGACCCCAGGGAACACGCTGGAGATATCGTATGTCCCATCTGACCTGGGGAGAAATTGGGATTCCCCATGAGGAGCTGGAAGACGTAGCTGTGGAGAAGGACACCTTCCTTAAAGCCTCAGTAACAAAACTGTTCGACAGATCATCTGACAGCATCTGAAACTCCCTTTCCAACATCAGAATCGGAGGAAGGTCAGTGACAATTTTTGTAACTTTCTAAGACAGAAAATGCAACATTCACACTCACTTTATACAGGTGTGAAAGTAGTTTGGGTTTGAACTTGTATCTGAATCTTTTTTCATTCTTTTTGCTACTACTGCTATTACTTTTCGTGTCCTTTACCGAGTGCAACACCACAAATGCATTTGAGGACAATGGTGGCTGTGAAAACCATTGGAGTACATTGTGGGTGGTTACCTTAGTCCTTAGTCACTCTTCTCAAGAAGGAAACTATAAGCCACCTTTCAAGCTTACAGGGCATGTTTGATACTCAAAAGATCCAAAAGATATATTTTAGGAGTAGTATCATATGCATTGAAGAGTGTGATGAAGAAACAGTGTATTAAAAAAGCCTTACTGTTGTTAATTCCAAAAACACATCAGCTAAAATATTAAACTTCAACAAGAACAGCACTAAGGTTCTTCTGTTTCTGCCACTTTTGTCCTTTTTTTTCTTTTAAAAACTGAAGTATCCCTGTCAAAGAGATATAGACTGTGAGCTTTTTTCAGGGAAAAAGAGGTGAATGTAGCTTTATTGGAGGCTGTCCAGAGAGCTAACAAAATGTTTTGTGTCTGGATTTGTTTCTCAAGGGCAAAGCATCCAGCGCCGGCCAGCAGGCAGCCTGCTCTGTGGTGTTTGTGCAGAAGATTTCATTTGGGAGCTAACACCATTTTGCGGATGTCATTCCCTGCACACCGCAACCACAAAGAGAGAGAGGGAGAGAGAGGGAGAGGAAAAAAACAGAAAATGGAAACATTAAAAGGAAATGAATAACATCCTGAGGCACTCCCCACACAACTGGCTTCTGATTTCTATTTGTTTCTCAATCTGAGCCTCCGCTGGGCCGCCCAGCACGTTGACCGACAACCAACATTAAAAACAAATGAAAGGAAACATCACGGCATCCCATTCTTTCATCCAGGTGTGTGTATGTGTGTGTGGCGGCCCGGGTTGTGCAGTGCGTACGCTTGTGTACAGAATATTTTGAATGCACAATTTCACCCGTCATGAATAATAAAGTCCAGACTATTTGAATCTTTCCTCCAGTTAATTCCCAACGCTGGTAGCAAGTTTTCTTGTCTTGTTGCCGGATGAACTCATGCTTGGAATGAGACGATACATAATTCACTTCATGTAACCACTGAACTCCTCCATGGCATCCCTGCGGAGGGATGTTGGGGGGCAACAGAGCTGGATAGAAGCTTACTTTTGCATTTCTGATCATTTATTTATATGACTTCTCATGAAAACCACCATGGTGGGAAATAAATGTTTCACCACACGAGTGACTCTTGACAAAAGACATTTAGATTCTGGAAATGATGTGTTAGTTTTGCATGTACTTACAGCATGTGTGTGTGGTGGTTATATAACGAAGTGTTGGTTTGCATGTGGACCTTGCTGTGTGGTCAAGAATGTGTTTGTCTTTGCATTCACAGCAACTACAATAAGACACTGAAAGACATGATATGAAAGAAATATATAAACTAAGTGTAAAAGTTGATTCATGACCTTGGAAATAGTTTGACAAAACTCAAGGGCCACTTACTAGATTGTTCCATCTCCATGATAACTGAGCACACTGCTGAAGAAGACCATATGATGCAGGTTTAAGTCATACAAATGCATACTGTACAATCTTTGGATGTATGTTTCCGGCCATTCTTGGCAACAATTGGTTTCCAATAACCCCTTAATATTCCTTTAAATTCCTGTAAAATTACCTATCCAAGGCATACCTAAAGTAAATTGAAAGCTGTTCTTGAACCATTAGGAGTACATGCATGGTTGTGGTCTCTTTTGAAATCAGAATCACTGTAAGCTCTACTGGCATTGAGTAATAGAAGTTTTGAACACACTGAAGTAGAAGGTTTTTATTTCCAGCTGAATATTTTTCTGCAAACAGATGCCTGCAGATGACCTATAGCTGGGACTGGAAAACACAATGTGACCACAGCATGGAGCCTTACCTAGTCCAAGTTCAAATTTAATAACAATACCACAGAAAATGAATATTTTACACATTTTTCATAAAGGAATTTCTAGGTGTCTGACAAAAAAGGGCCATTTAGAGACACAAAATAACCCCTGTTCTGAGTAACTAAAGCATTAACACATTATTGTGCTTTGTTCCCTTGTTGAAACTAAACTTTGTGCATAAAAAAGAGTCAAAACAAATACTATGGTGGAAAAGCAGTTTGTTTAAAAAGTAATACACAGCAAACTATTTAAATTCACATAATTTCCATGTTGTGGCTTTATAGAAACCACTAAAGCCGCATATGGTCATGGAGGGGGCGGGATTTATGACCTATACTGCAGCCAGCTACCAGGGGGCGACCCAGATGTTTTGGCTTCACTTTTGGAGACCCGTCATGACGTCCATATTTAGATACAGTCAATGGTGTCAATCGAAACGTCAGAGTGCAGCCGCCATTTTGATACTGAGATGTGGCTAATGTTTACATGCTAACGCAAGTTATGACGGTAAACATGTTGAAGATTAGGACATCTGCCAGTTAATTTTAAATGATGCAACAGCCATTTGTGGATATTTATTGGTGTAATAATGTGTTTTTGACTAAATATTTTACAGGATTGGATCGACTGGGCCTTTGCCAATGTAACAAGACCGTTTTTGTCAGTGGAGTAATATGAGGCTTCATAGGTAACGTTAGCGTGAATTTTGTAATTGTTTGTTGGTTGGTTGGTTGTCTGAGGCAGAGGCATTGATTGTACCTGCTGTTGTGATTGTATCTTGAAATGGTTTGCAATCGAATCCCAAGAGTCTTAGCTCTCCAAAGATGTGTCGCATGAGTACCCACTTAAAGACAGGAGTTGTGTAAATAGCATACTTGTGTACGTAATAGTCTGACGGCCCGCGGGCAGACCGTCAGAACGTTAAGGGTTCTTTACATTATAAAATAAATGAGCAGATTCTAACACAATGTGAAGATCAGGTCTGCATTTATTTTTGTCAAAGTTACATTATTATTGTGTGGTATTGCATATATTTATCACAGATATTGATGGAAACCAATTCTAAAAAGTCTAAATTCTCAAAGTTCTAAAATACTGCTGCATGATTTTCAAAGCTGTGGTGTAAACATACAAAAACACTGGTACGATTCTTTAAGAGTTTCTCATTTTCCTTCATTGTTGTTTCGTTGAAAGTGATGACTAGAGTACAAGACAAGCGCTGAGCGACAAACTACACACACACATTCTCTCAAGGGGCTGTTCGCTCTCACACACACGGCTTAGTATTCACACATTCATTCATCAGCGGTATTGCCACTTCAACATGACTCAGAAACGCACTCTTATCTGACAGAAAGCCCAGATGGACCATGAGCCTCTCAGGTTTATTGGCCGAAGGTTTGCCAAACATTTTTCACTTCAATCTCAGTGTGTATCTGTGCGTCCGAAGCCGCCGGGCGAAGGCAGTCATCTGTACAATGTCAGCTAATTGGTGGAGGCATGACACACTAGCAAGTTGTGTGTGTGTGTGTGTGTGTGTGTGTGTGTGTGTGTGTGTGTGTGTGTTTGTGGCCTGTCTTTGCATGATTACAGTTGGAGAGGGAGACAGTTTGTGAAAAACAAAAGTTAGTGCTGTATTTTGCTGTTTTTTCTGTGATAGGAACCCTTTTCTCAGTGCTCTTGAATGCACCGTTGCTCTGTTTTCTGACTTCATGGATCGATAAATAAATCTTCTAGTTAGTCTCAATGAATTTAAAGAGATACTAACCGATTATTCCATGGATTTTTGCAGGAATGTTCTTCCTTCACCTTGAAGACATCCGATAAACTGCATGCTTGGACTGTACTGACACCTATAGTTGTAGTGACTAATGAAAAGCTCAGTTATCTGAAAAGGATTAATTTATTTAGTTAGCAGTCCAACAGAAAACAAGGAACTTCATTGTCCTGCACTCTTTGGAGCTGTGTCCCAAATCAAAAGCTGGATCATCCAATGAATACGAAAAAGGTTGATCACTTTTCGCAAAGCCCAAGATGCAAGTTAAAGTGTCTTGTTTTGTCCCATCCAACAGTCCACAACCCAAAGATATTCAGTTTACTCTTGTAGAAAACTAAAGAAACCAGAAAATATTCACATTTAATAAGCTGGAACCAGAGAATTCTAGCAATTTTCTTTAAAAAAAAGTACTCAAAATGATTAATCAATTATCAATATAGTTAGCGATTAATTTTCTGTCGACTGACTAATTCATACTAAATTAATCGACTAATCATTGCAGCTCTAAAATGGAGGCATGTACAATATCATTGGTTGATATTAGAGATATCAGCATATATGTCAGTTGACAAGTAACAAGAAATTCAGTACAGAAATGCGAAAAGTGTCTCCATTGCAGTTTGTCCACCAGAGAGCACTGAAAAGTTTATTTTTTTAATTCTATCTTTGTCATAATTTGATTAAAATTCAAGAGATTGTTTTCAAAAATGTCAAATGCTGTCTGACATTTCAATATCAGATTTTTTAAAACTCTTGAATATCAATGTTGGCAGCCTCAAAATATCCAGTATGGCTAAGAACTGTGTGGCTATAACTGTTTTAATAAATAGTAAATTATGAATATTCCCCTAAATGTTTTCTGCTCAGAGAGGTGGAAGGAGGGCAGGAGGAAACAGAGACCACCAGGTAGTGAAAGTCTATGTGAGAGAGGAAGAAGAAAAAGGAAAAAGATTAAGCCTTTTGCTCTTTTCAGAAGTCAGTGCTGCTTTGTGCGGTGGGACCGAGCCGGCCTCCAACCTGAGATTGAGGGCACTTGTCTGCTGAAATTGGGGCCAGCAGATGGCATTTTATTTGAAAATACACTCAAAGCTGCTCAGAGCTGACAAGGGCTTTGGAGGGAAGTGGTGACAGGCAGATACACAAGCTGGATCACTCACATCAGGAACAGGAAACTGAAGGCCAATTAGGAACAGTGAGACCAAAGCACTGAGACAATGTGACCTTTAGAAAATACAAATTCCCCAAAGAGGACATGTTTTCATGTTTCCATCTCAGGTTATTCTCCTAAGGATGTTTTCTGTCCGTTTAAATTCAATTTATTAGCAGAATTAGACAATAATGATGAGTTGGAGGCTGAGTAATCCAAAAGAGAAAGAAAATAATAAACATGAAGACATGAAAAACACCACATTAGGTGAACATAATTAAATTCTGCAGGGTCTTAGATAAGAATGTAAGAGCAACAAAAAAGCAAACTGAAAAAGAAACAGATTGAATGAATAAGCAAATAACATATCTGTCCTCCCAGAAGTGTTAATCACAGGCAAACGTTCAAAACATAATGGGAGCTGTAATCAAATAATTGTTGTATTTTATCTTCCATGACGTGTTGTTTTTTTTTTTAAAGAAGGCTGCTGTTACCTATGGAATTTATTTTTAAATTTACCTTTAAAACCTCTTTTTTTGCAGACTGAAACCTCCTAGCAAAGCCAATCACTTCAAGCTTATCGTTTCTTGTGTTTTATAAAGGCACTGAGGGCGGCTCTAAGGATGTCTGTGGGCCAGTTTCTCACAGAGCTGCGGTCCAAGTGACGGGATGAAGAACAGTGAAGCTGACAGGTTTATACTCAGAGGAGGCGTTGTGGTGACTCCTGTCACCCTAAAAAAACTACCAAACCCATCAAAGTGAAGCTGTGACAGTGTGACACACACTTAGAGCTCTATTTTCGCGTGGCACTTATATTTTCCTGAGGTGCAGTGGGATGTTCTTCCTTGTCTGTTTGGTGTTTTGATGTCTTGCTGTGTTTTACAGTGGGAGGAGAGGCACAGTAGAGGGAGTGTCACAAATAATTAGTGAAAGAGAAAAAAAAAAACAACTTTACTTGTACTTTCAAACTTAAGAATAAAAGTAGTTTATCAAATTCTTTAGGAAATCATATATTTAAGGGTGCTTAAGAGGCCTCTTAAATGGAGCTTTGGCAAAAGTTCAAAAAGAAAGATCTCTTCCCTCAGTCTGCCTTTATTCCACTATGGGTGAACGTCTACTGTTTCCTCCCTTTTCTCTCTCCGTCACTTCTGCTTTCCCACGCTGTCAAAATCCCTTCATTCACAATTCTGACATCACCATCCCTGACCAATGATCTTTCTGCCTGCATTCCTCAAGCCAATCAATCCCTAAATGGCATTCTTTAAAAATCGCTGGAATTCTGTCTTTCACCACCATCACCTCCGTGATATCCAGGGAGACTTGTCCGAAAGTTTCAACCACCACCACCAGCGTCTAGACTCTGGAGGTTTCCTGTCCTATCTTCTACCTTCATAAGGGCCTACGCAATTTGAAGATGCTTCACATTGATGGAGTCTAATTGCCAAAAATCTTTCTGTCGTTAACATCAATAAATATTTTTATACACTTTCAATTGATCTCTCCTTATTGAAATTGGTTGAGTAAGCTGTTGGCTGCAGTGTACAGAAACAAAGTTGACAACACAAACTCTTAAACATGTTTTAAATTGACAGCACAATACAGGATAACAATGTTATCTCAACCAACATGTATTATTCTGAATTGGGTAGTTTTTAGTTACGATTTGCAGCTGCAGCTTTTATGTACACTGTTATCTCCAAATGTACATTTGCAGTGGTGCAAACAGAATAAAGCTGGCCTTTTGTTTAGTCGCTGTCTACATATATATATATGATCTCTGCCTTAAGTAGTCCCCATTTTATTTAATACGGCATAACTGGACAAAGTCAATATTATTTAAGAAAAAGACAGAAAACACAAAAAATGAGCAACACTAGAATTCATTCACTCAGTAATTTATTTACAAATGTCAAATGAAACATACACAGACAGAGAAAAAACAGTCAGGGTAAAATATGGTACTGGATGTCTGGTCTACAGACTGTGGATGATGGTTCGGTTCTTGAGGTTCTGGACATACTCTTTTGCCTGGTCGAAGCTTGTCTTCTCCTCCTTTTTGGGCGGCGAGCCCTCCACCAGTTTGACGAAGTAGTTACAGTAAACTTTGTCCATGATGCCAAACATCCCCCTGCCGTGGTAACGGATCCGCTTCAGGTACTTCCCTTTGCCGGAGTAGGACTCAGCTGCGGGAGGGGAGACGGGAGGGGACAGTGTGTGATGGAAAGAGGGGATGAGATAAACAGAGAGAAAGATAAGGTACAGAATTACTCATTTAATTTGTAGAGGTGCCTTTGAATGAAAACAGGTCAAAATAACAAGGATGGTAGAGAGTTTAGGCTTATCTGTAATGATGTTTGCAACTCTATATAAATTACTCACTCTGCACAGCATCTTAACAGAAAAGAAATCTGCTGCTTTTTAACAAAATATTCATTTACCAGCTTCCCCTCCTACTGAAGGTCATTTTCTCGCTTTGAAATATTCTTTTTTGCTTTCTGCACAATGGCTGACAGCGTGATGACTATTGTGAGATTTCTGAATATGTTTGGGAAGCAAACGTTTTTTATTTGCAAGTCTTTGAAGAAAGTTTCAAAGTGCAAATGGCAGAATCAACTTGTTAAAATGCGTTAATACATAGCCATCCAGCTGCAGGAGGTCCAGTTGTGTTCCTAATATGCAGTGAAACCCTGCAGACACTTACCTACATACAGGTTAGATTTGTACTCTACGTTGTGATTCTTAACTGCCTTCTCCTGAGCTTCCAGAAGAATCTGAACAAACAAGGATTGGGGGACGATGTCAAAATAATGCATGAATAAATGACAATTCAATTAATAAAACAAGCAGTGAGAAGGGGAACATTTTAAATCATACAGGCACTTCATTAGGACTCATCTATGACTGAGGTGTCTAGTTGTATCAAACAAGTACAACAGCCAGGAAGGCTGAACTGAGCATGCAGCTACAGACCTCTTTCATGATCTTAGCCCCTTTCTTGTCATTGAACTCCAGCTGTGCGATGGCCTCATCGATGCTCATCCCTTGGATCTGTTAAGGAGAACAAACATTTAAATGAAACAACCAAATGAAGGCTTCTTGCGCAGCTGTCAGGACAGCAGGGTGTTGCACTGCCTGAGGAGGCCGCTTCTTAACTGCAATACTATACTTCAGTCAACCCTGAGCACAGTGAGTCTATGAACAAAATAATAGGGATAAAATGCTGCATGCAACAGATAAGATTAAAACAAGAAAGCATTCAGCCCATTTGTACAGGCTTAGTGGACTTATGAACTCTAAGTCAGTTATTTTGGAAATAGAATAGAA
Organism: Scomberomorus guttatus; assembly: GCA_038419695.1. Classification (NCBI taxonomy): domain Eukaryota; kingdom Metazoa; phylum Chordata; class Actinopteri; order Scombriformes; family Scombridae; genus Scomberomorus; species Scomberomorus guttatus. Next base: position 27,501,083 of record CM076460.1, on the reverse strand, counting down.
ATTTAATTAAAAAAATACACACAGTGACAGACAATCATGGGATACATGTTCTATATTTTCTTGAATACAATGTCAAATATAGTATATGACTTATTTTGAGCTTAAGCTTCAAAATTGTGCTCTCAACACTTAAAGGTGCCTCTATCAACACCTGTTTGAAACAAGTGTCGGCTTTAAGGAAATCTTGTTTAAAGTGGAAGAGATGTGATTTACTGCTTCATGCACAACAGTGTTTGAGGATGTGATATTTATGACAAAAGGTGCCTGCTGAACATCTCACCATTTTGGCCAAGTACCACATCTTGTCTTTGCTGTACTTAATCTGTCTCTTGGAGTGGTAGATCTCCTATGAAAAGAGAAACACCAGAACGTTCAGATTCTTCACACGGGAATAACAAAAGATCTTCTCAGCTTACTCAGTTAATATTTAAGAAAGACTCACTGCTGGTCTGCGGGGCTCGTCTGGAAGCTGCGGTGGATACACCTGCAGGTTCTTCCTCTCCCATTTCTTTGTTTCCAGTGGAGTGCTGGTGTGGAGGCATGACAGCTGCTGAGGGCCACCAACCAGAACCGGTAACCTGGAGAGAGGAAGATGAAAAAGGTGAAAAAAAACAAACAAACATGTATTTACACCAGCTCAGACATTCACACATGCAAAAAGCTGAGGCTGCTGAGGCTGAAGCTGCTTTGAAAACAGAGCATCAAAAATCTCAGGCTCACCTCTATCATTACAAGAATCTCTGTACATCAAACACATAATCAGAAGGAGCAGGTACAATCATGGAACCTATCTGGGAGGTGCTACAGGTCTCCAAAACCAAAACCTAGTAAGGACTCTGAACTCTGCCTCTTAATATACCTCTACGTGTATGCAATGTTTTCTGAACATGGAGCTTCCACCGCCTGTAACATGTTACATTTATGTCTGTCTATGTGTAATGCTGCTGATACTGTGAACTGAGCCTTGTTACCATGCCACACCCAAAAGCCCACCTACTAGTAGTTAAAATAATAACAATCTGAAGGCCACAAACATCCCTATGTAAGAGAAGCCCTGCTGTGCCTGTGTTTTAGGATGGGAAATGGCTTATTCTGTTATGTGGAAACCTCTGGAATTCTTTATACATGACTGATGTATGCATTTTTGACACTGACTTTTCTTCATATAGAATAAGATTTAAGTTTTTCTTGATTAATCAATTAGTCGTTTGGTCTATAAAATGTTAGAAAATGGTGAAAAATATCACTGTTTCCCAAAGCCCAAGAGAACACCTACACTCAAGTTTATCAGGTACACTTAGATAAAACGAATGCAGTGTAATACAACCGCCCTGCAATAAATCCTACCTTCATGAAGATGTTGATTTGGAGGCTGTAGTTTGTGACGCTGCTGCACTGTGTTGACTTATAGTAACAAGTGTTTCTAACTTAATAAGACAAACTATTATAACAGTATTAGAAACACCTCTCAGTATAACCCAGTACAGTTTATCGTGCCATATCTCCAAAAAAACCCGAAACTGCCACCATTTGCAGCAAAGTCACACTGTACTTCTGTGTTTCTAAACGCTAACTTACAAAAACATTTTCTTCATCCTACAAACAACCCTAAATGAGCAGTGCATTTAATTAGCTTTCCCTTTAGCTAATTCATAACTCCTCCTCCTGTTTATGAAGATTTGTAAGCATTTTAGCAGAATATATTATGCAAAGATAACTTTAATGTAAATGAGAAGTACGTTAGCCGATATGAGTTTGATTTGTCCTTCTGCAGTGACAGCTAGCTCTGATGCTAACGTTACTGATATCCATGTAAGGTTACTTACCGTGAGTGTAACAGCCCACATAGGTTCCTAACGACAGCGATACCTGTAAACAAGTAACATGCAGTTAAAAACACCAGCAGAAGACACAGTTAGTAATGCCATGTAATGGCTAATTTCTAGATAATTTGGCTACATTTCTCTTACCACGTCCTGTCACAGAGGTGGCCATGTTGCATTTTTACGACAGTTAAGTGTTCGCTTTACGGTAAAGTTAATGTCTGTTTATGTATTTATTGTTTTCACTATGTGTGTGGCGTTTGACATTTATTATAAGTTTACAATAAATACATTTCAGTCCTGACAGTGATATAAAGATGTAGCGTTAAACAGCTGTGTGTGTTTTGAGACAGCAAACTCGGCATGGTTTGACCCTACTAAGATTCCGTACTAGGAACCGGTAGGATTTACGACACCACGCTGACCGTACGGCCGTTGATGTATTCGCTGCGACAGTGATGGTAACATGTGAGAAGTTTGTTTTCGGGTTTTCACACTGTATTATTAAAACGTTGAACTTTAAAGTGTCCGAGGCACCATGCACGAGAGGTCGCTCCCCGCCTCTCCCAACTGGTACTGCTCGCGCTGCAGTGACGTCAACAGCAGCGGTTTACTGGGCGTCGGAGCCAAAAACATCATCTACCTGATTGACGTGTCTGCGTCCTCGTGCAGGGTTGCAGGTGAGTCTGCTATCACGCACAGCACAGGGCTCACTCTGGTGTTCGTCTGTAAGTCTCTGTGGTCTAAAACCAGTGTTGAACGCCATTAAAAGTCATGTCTTTATCTAAATGAGGAGGATCTGATCATCTCAGGTGTGGTGATTACCACTCCCGCAGTCCTGAACCAACAGAAGCTTTAAGCTGTTATTGTTGAAACAATGAGTTGACTAATCAGTTAGTCAGTAACAGAAAAGCTACATAAATCTGTGGCTTAAAGGACATGTTCACAGTTTTTCAAGTCTGTCTTAAAACAACAGTCAGGTGCCCATATGAGCAATGAAAGGTTTTCCTCGCTGTAATCATTCCTCAATTCAAGTAACATTTACAGCAGTAACACCTTTTTGAACAGACTGAGCATTTCAACTGAATAATAGTCTTGAGATGAGTGCTAAAGCAATCAGGCGATTAATATTGTAAGTCATTTATCGAGCAACAATTCCAAATTGCTGTTGGTTCCAGCTTTTCAAATGTGAGGATTTGCTGCTCTTCTCTGTTTTATATCATTATAAAGTGAATATATTTGGGTTTTAGGCTGTCACACAACCAAAACAAGCAGTTTGAGGTCCTTAGCTTGAGCACTGGGAAATTCAGATTCTCTCATTTCAGACATTTTTAGACTAAATGATTAATCCAATTAAAGGGGTACTTCTGGGATTTATTTATTTATTTTAGTTAAATATTTAATTAGACCCTCCCTGTCTGGTAAATGTCCACTTCTTTCAAACTCCACACCCACAAGTTTGGAATACAGGCTTTCTGTAAAAATTGAGAATCTTACACTCAGATCTACATAATCCAAATTACGAAAGCTCCTCTAGAACCGCATAAGCCATTATACAACCATTTTCACAGGCTGAGTAACACTCTTCATGACCAGTAAAATAATCTTCAAGTGTAAAATTGTGGATTGCCCCTTTAGTTGAAATAAATAAATCACTAATCAAAACAAACTTTAGCCCCAGCCCTAATAAAGTCTTTTGCCATGGGGAGATTCAAATCTCCAATCATCATCCCAAATGTCTTTATACAGTAGAGACGTTGGTGGCTTGTCTCAGTTTTGGTACTTTGTGATCTTTTTCAGCACTGTGAAGACACTGACATCCAACCCATTGTGTATTCATTTATTTATTTTCAGGTGAGCTCGTCGGCCATAAAGGTTTAGTGTCGGGCTTTTCGTTCTGTCAGCATGCAGGCCAGAGTCACATCTGTGTCAGCTCCTCCAATGATGGGAATGTTTTCTTCTGGGACTCAGACAACAAGGCTCTTATTAGAGAGCATGCAGCTCATCAGGTGAGTTCTATCGTCCCCAGGCAGGTAGTTCTGGGTCTGAAAACCTGCATTCTCCCTAATGGCCAGCAGGAGGCGACTCCACTGGCTCCAAAAAGAAGTCAGATTGTATAAAAGTCTGAGAAAATGACCCTACTTCTCACTTGATTATTACCTCAGTAAACACTTTTCTAATGCGTTTATGGTCTCAGTTGCTAGTTTCAAGTCTTCTTCAATACAGCATGATGTTCATTTTGTAAAATATGGTCCCATTTAATTTAAATTCACAATCAAGCAGGGTATGCTTTAGGGCGTGGCTACGCTGTGATTGACTAGTGGCTCAGCGACAACGTTGCTCCACCCTCTCATCCAAATATGGTCACTTCTCATCACTTCTGGCTCCAAAAATGCAAGATGGCGATGGTCAAAATATCAAACTCGAAGCTTCAAAACCATGGATGCAGAAAGAGAACTGCATACAGGAAGAGCGCCGGGCTTTGAAGGCAATTTGACATAGCGGCCAAAACGTTTAATCACAACGTCACATGATGCTATTGGGCCCAAAAATACTTTTTCTTATACACTTACATTGTGAAAGAGATGTGTGTAAATCAGTGGATAATTTTTTTTGACCCCAGTGAAATGACTCGTTTCAGTATCACAATTTGATCCATTCGGTCCGATCACATTTTGAAAGTCTAGAAGAGCTGCACAATTGAATTGTTTTATTCCCATTCAAGTTAGCCAGAGGGCTAAACTGGCAGTTAGCCATCTTGGCTGGCGGAGGTCTCTAGTGAGCATGCTCCATGGGTGCATTGGGCCCATAGAGCGTGCGCAGTATATTTTCAGGAAGTGGCTTTTTTGGCTTCATGCACCACTGAGCAACTTTCATAGGAATGAACGGGGCCCGGCTTCCGACGCTGTATCCAGTTCTCTTTATACATCCGTGCTCAAAATGGGAGTCCACAAACCAATGGGTGACACGTCCATTATTTTTATACAGTCTGTGCATCTTCATGACATCCTGGTGCCCCCTGCAGGCTGCAGTCAGCTCTGCATGCAGGTATAGAGGTGATGAGGCAGCTTTGCCAGCTCTGATGCTAAAGCAGTTTCTCTCTGCTCATATTTTTAGAGGTGATGATGCCATTAAATAAACATGTCGGCTACACTGTCTGTAATACATCTTGGTTTCACATTTCTGTACTGTTGTGTTCTGAGTGGGCTGCTGATCCAGGTCTGGAGAGAGAAGTTCACTGAATGATGTGGGGGACAGTTTTTACTTTGCAGGGGAACCAAAAAACCTTATTTACTTTCCATTATTTATTTCAAGTTATTCTTTCAAGGGTTATTTTTAATGTGGTGTAACCCAAAAATAAGCTGTTTTGTCCACACACTCAGAGCCCCGTCTCAGCCGTGCACTGGTCCCCCGTGGACAAAAACCTGGTGGTGTCGGGGGATGAGAAGGGCATTGTGGTCTGTCACTGGTACCACACAGGAGACACCGCCAGCTTCTTTCCCGAGCCCAGGACCATCTTCTGCCTCACCTGCTCCCCCCACACCTGGAGCTGTGTGGCTGTGGGGTAAGAAGCCCACAGAGCACACTACACTCTGCTGGATCACAACTCTTAACATGTTTTTCTCCTAAACAAAGCTCAGAAAGTCAAATTTGACCCAAAGTAAGATCAGTTTCACTGGGGCTTAATTTGGTTATGAATCAAGATGATAATACTTTTAACTGGGACTAGAATGAATAAAATCAGCTGAAATGATCCTACTCATGCTGATGGGTCTATTGTGTCATATGTTTTATACACTTTTTATACACAAAAGAGGGATAAAGTAAGGCTTTTGCTTTTGATGTTAATTTTCTTTTTAACCTTGAAGGCCTAATGGAATTTGGCCACTCAGTTTTCTGTGAGTAAAATAATTTCATACTTGGCTGTTGCCTCCAGGTTTGTGTATCAGGTTAACTGGATTCCTTTTTGAGACCAATTTGACTGGTTGATGCAGTTTTCACCTGATGCAGCTGATTTGAAAAGTCTTAAATCTCTTTTGAATTTTACAAGGTCCTCATTTTAATATGTAACTAACTGTAGAAATAATTACAAACCTTCTTTCTGTCCCCCTGATAATCCTAAAAAAATCCAAATATGCAACATTGTTATTATACTGTCTAAGGTACAAAGATGGGATGATCGTGCTGATTGATGTGAGTAAAAAAGGCGAGGTGATGCATCGTCTCCGTGGACACGATGATGAGATCCACTCGCTGGCGTGGTCACCGCTGGCCAATGAGGACATCCTGTACAGCAGACCTGAGGACAGTGAAGGTAGCAGTGAACAGTCACTTTTAAAATATACCAGTTCTACAGTGGTGTTTCAGTGCATATCGTGTGTGTGTTAATTCTGCACAAATGACTACATTTTTCATCCTATAGCAACCAATGGCATCACTGCAGGAGAGGAGAAGGGCTGTTATCTTGCCTCTGGGAGCAAAGACCAGACAGTGAGGATCTGGAGCACAGCAAAGGGCAAAGGTGAGAGATTCAGCCAGTAAATTGCTGTACATACCTGTATATTATTTCAGATTGAGGGTCAGTGTCCAGGAACAGTGGTGTAAAATATACAAAATCTGAATGTATTTTAGGCTCAAACTAGATGTTTTTTTTTTATTAAGCAGTTCCTTTTTTTTTTCTTTAAATCTAAATGTTGGGTTTATTTTCCAACTCAGAATTGGTCTTTTGGTAAAGCCGGGGTTACACAAAAGAATCTCAAGAATCATTTCAAACCCACAGACAACTTTCTGCATTCTCTCACCTCCCTCTCCCCCCCTACAGGTGTGATGACCCTGAAGCTGCCATATTTGAAGAAAAGAGGCTCTGCAGTCGACCCCGGGGTCAAAGAGAGACTCTGGCTCAACATCCACTGGCCGAAGGGACGAGCGACACAGCTGGTGTCTAGCTGCTTTAGGTACACACGTCTTTTCAGTCAAAGGATTAGAGAGAGCCTGAAACATAACAGCAGAGCTCAGCAGGCAGTCAGTAGTGTTGGACTGAATAAAATTAATCCTAAGAAGAGAGGTGCATACAGCCCCTTAATGAATCATTTTCTAGGCCTTGGATTGTTTTCCTGCCTTATTAGATGCTTGTCATACATTTTCTTTCATAAATTATGCTTTTGTCTCATGGTAATTGCAAGCAGCAGCTACTGAGCACTATGCTCATGTAGTACCTAAAACAATAAAACAAACCTTTTTTTACTGTATGTTTATTTAATTTCTATTTTAGCCAGATAGTCTCCTGGGATCAGGATGTCTCTTTGTCGAGAGTGTCCTGTCTAAAATCACAGCACAATATAAGATACTGTACACAGCAAAACTGCTAAAATGTAAAAAAGGCACATGGACTAACAAAAAAACAGTCGTTTTTTGGCTTCTTCATTCGCTGTGTACTAGAATCTGTACTGACAATTACATATTATGTACCATAATCCAGGAACAATGGAAACTCACTCAGTGATGAGACAGAGACAAATTAGCATACATACTGTACAGAGGCACTGTGAGCTTCAAAAGCTTAAATGAGTTACTGAGCATGCATATGCTTATATTTGTGTGTGTGTGTGTGTGTGTGTGTGTCCCAAGTGGTGAGTTGGTGATGTGGGACTTGACCAAGACAGGCAAGCAGAAGTGGACTCTGTTTGGGACGTCTTCAGAGGGTCAGAACCACAGCAGGATCGTCTTCAACATGAGTTCAGTCCACCTGCAGGGGGACAGAGAGCTGCTCATCAGCACCTCCATGGACAGAGAGGTGGGTCACAACATCCAGTTTTAACAGTCTTTCTTTGACCTGACGAGTACTGGAAAAGTTCACTTTGTTGAGTTACTTACTGAACAGACCTGATGACCTTTCATCCTGCCTGGCTAGAGATTTTTGGAGTTCAGATACCAAATCAGGAGTCGGGCCTCGCTTGTCATTCAGCAACTTCAGCCCTGCTTACACTGCTGTTTTACAAATCCATACCTGTGTGTATCAGGATATATGTGACCTTTTTTCAAGAGAGAAAGTCCACTGTTTTATAAAAGAGGGACAAACCTGAATACTTTTAATTGTTCTTATAAAACAAAGCCTGGGTTTGTCGATCTGCTAGAAGCATGATGAGGCTGAAAAATATGAACTCTGCACACAAAAATGTTAGAAATATTTAGATATATTTCTTGTAGATGCACCATTGTTTATGAGCTTAATGTGAAGTTTACTTCACTAATATTGTTCCAGAAAAGGCAGATGATTGAACGCTGGCTCATCTTGTTGCAAGGAAAGCTTTTAGCAATAACTTTTGATTAGTGGTTTATTTGCAAAGATCCTTGACTTGACTTTTAAAATTTCCAGATTAAATGCTGGGACCTGGCCTCTCTGGACTGCTGCTGGACTCTGCCCACCCTGGGCGGTTTTGTCTACGCCCTGACATTCTCCCCCGTTGGTGCAGGGTGTCTGGCGCTGGGTGTCGGTGACAACATGATCCGGGTGTGGAACACACTGACCACCCAGAACCAGTACGACACCAGGTCCTTCTGGCAGGGCATCAAATCCAAGGTCACAGCGGTAAGATGTCACCTCCTTTTAGTTTAATTACATTTTGTTTGATGACTTTTTCAGTATGACCGCTCAGAAATACCTTTTTTCTGTTTAATTACATGACATTTCAGTGGTGAAGTGGTGTGTTTTTTTTTTTTTTGTGTTTAATGAACAGAAATGATGCAGTATGAAATATAAGTTCAGTTACAGACGCAGTTATAATTTTCCTATAAGATTCCTTCCTTTATAAATGCATCTTCGAAAGAAAGAAACTTTAAAACATCACAAAAAAGTCAAATATTTTTTCATTATTGATTAATCTGCAGATTATAATTTCCTAGAATCAACGGTGACGTCTTCAAATGTCTTGTTTTGTCTGACCAACAATCCAAAATCTACAGATATTTAGTTTATTATCATGTATGACAAAGAAAAACATTAAATCGTCACATTTGAGAAGCTGAAACCAGCAACTTTTTGCTGTATTTGCATAAAAAATGACTAAGATGATTTTTTTTTTATTATAAAAATAGTTGACGATTAATTTTGTTGATCGACTAATAGATTAATCGACTAATTGTTGTAGCTTTAGACTTAATGTTGTGTGGGATTATGAAAACAAAATGTAGTTATATTTCATAGTCTGCATGTTGGGGTCTGGGAGGTTTTCTGAAATGTATTTGTGGAAGGAGAACTAGAAGTGAGAAGAAAAAGCATTAAGAAAACAATTACATTTCTCTTCTGTCTAAATGTCTGCTTTATAATAAATGCTTACACTGAACTTCCGATAACACCACACACACACTCTTATCACCCACTTGCAGGTGTAAAATTCAAAAGAGACATTAGTGTAAACTCGCAGTGACTCGGGCTGTAAGATATTAATACAAGCTTAGTTCAATTTTTCACTGAAATCTTCAAACCTCCATCATGTCTGAGGTTGATGCAAGGACTGAATGATTGTCAGCCATCTAACGAAGAGCAAATATCAGCCCGACACATCTGTTTCACTCACAGAGCAGTTAGAACATCTGTGAGGACGTTTGTTAATTGTACAAGTGAAGCATCTCACATTATCAACAGCCATTACTCATTTTAGAAACGTTTAGGAGACACAAAAGAAGCACTTGACATAAGATAAAGAACATTAAGAGACGTTTCATTCATTGCAGCTAGCGTGGCACCCTCAAAGAGAAGGATCCTTGTCTTTTGGAACAGATGATGGTAAAGTCGGTGTCTACGATGTCTTCTCAAACAAGTAAGATTCCTTTTTTGCAAATTACTGTATTTAATCTGATTGTTTCCACTATTTTCTCACATCAATCCATACATATATTCACCTTAGTTCCTCAGTTTGAAAACTTTTGTTGAAAGTCATGAAGTTAAACTGTTTGTGTTTTGCTGGGGGGCCTTGTGGATTCTTCTCAACAATCCCTCGAGGCTCCTGAGTGGCATTTTTCCTGCTGCTGTCCACGTCGTATATTCCTGACTGAGTGTTTGCTCTGCTTCGTCTCCTCCCAGGCCTCCTCAAATATCGAGCTCCTATCACAGAAAAACAGTGTACGCATTGGCCTGGGGACCCCCAGTCCCCCCGATGTCATTTGGTAAGTTCCTAATGAACTCATAGCAACTGCAGCTGTTTGTTCCGAACGCTCTGACCCAGCAAAAAACACTTGGCGGTGGGACTCCCAAAACCAGCGAGTCAGCAAAAAAAAAGTCCAAACATCTCTGCACGCTCTTTTGTAATCGACTCTGTAATTGAATGAGCTGAGAAAACGTTTAACAGCTCACCTCCTTCCACTTCAGCCGCTCGTGGGGAAATCAAGACGTAGGAAGTTAATTTTACCAGCTGTCGGCAGATGACATTTTGATTAGCGTATCAGTCACTCGCCTTCGAAGCCGTAAACATAATTGTTGCCGTGCCAACAATCTGCTGATAGCTCCTAAACAAACAAAAGGAGACACTAATTTGTTTACCTGCAGCATTGGCACCAAATCAGCTCTGTTCATTTTTCTGGTGGAGTTCTGCGATCTGATTGGATCAGATCGTCAGGATGATCGATAGGTGTGCAGAGGGAATGAGGAGCAGCTGTCTCTGTCAACTTTCATGCTCCTTTTTGTTCTTTACATTGAAATGCAGGCTAAACCAGACATTTTAAAACCATTTGCTCATTCTATTCATTCATTCATTCTTCATAGTTTTGCCCATCATTCATATCACCAGCTTCATTGTAGAGACATGAGGACAGGGGCAATAACAGAGGCCATGGGACATTACCATATGAGCCATCAAACTGGTTTTAAACAAGACACAAATATATAGTATAACCTACTTATTTGGAAGGAAAGAAAAGGGGATCTTTTCTAAACTGTCCAATTAACTGCACATACAGTGGATCAAAGCTGAACCAGGATGTGGCTTTGCAGTGTAATGGCTGTTAACAGTTTGGATAGTTTACATCAAACCTTCACCTTTCTGTTTTCACTTACAGCAAAGTTTTTGAGGTTTAACTTTGGGACTTTTTGCTGCCGGTCTGACCTGCGTGTCTTTCATGAAGTTGGTGAACAAAGTCATTTTACAAAAATGAAGCCAAGGTTGCAATGACAGTTTTCACGCCAGAAATCCAGTAAATGATGTGTGTTAGAGTTTCTACTGAAATGTGTTCTGTGAGGATGCTTCTGAAACAGCACTTATAATGAGACACAAAAATGCTTCACTCAAATTCAGCATAATGAAATTCTTTTGATCCTCACACCTGTTCAGTGTTTGGGAAATTTGGAATACAATCAATTTTCAGAAAATAGCGCTGACAAAATGAGTTAAAAGTCTATTCATTCTTATCCAAACTGTTAATAAAACACATCCTTTTGGTCTTTCGAGTGTAAAGTCATCAGTAATTTTGTTTGTGTGTGATGTTCAGGTGCAGCAGGAGGAAAGCCATTCTACAGCTTGTATAGCTGCGCTGGCGAAGGCGTCATCCTGCAGCATGATCCATCTAAACTGAGCGGAGATGCGTCGGATATCGACAGACTGATCAAAGACACCAACAACATCAAGGTGGGAGGATGTTGATGCTTTTTCAGTGTGGGTCAGTGCCATAATCAACTCACTGAAACCACACGGCACCATTTATTACACTTCTTCATCCAACAACATCAGACTCTGCATTTTATTAGAAAGCAACAAATGGGTGGTGCAGTATGTGCACACAAGGGACCGATTTTAATTTATTTATATTTTCAGTTAGATACAAATAGTTTTAATGTCATAAAGTCAAGTTGTCATCAAATTTTAAAGATAAACTTCAGGGCAGAAATTACTTTCACATCACTAAGCTCTTGTAACCTGAAAGCAAAGACAGCTTCTCCATGGTGGTGACACTACGACAAGCTTTAAAATTTTAGAATGAAGTTAGCATGACACTTTAAGGTCCCAGATATTGTTTATCAAATCTGTCATGTGTCATGTGTGTTTCATCTGCTCTCACTGTCCTCTTACATACATGCACAGACTTCACAAACCCTCTGGTGAACGAGGAGTGCCTGTCAGCTGCAATAAAACCTGACAGGCACACCTCCAGGTGGAGGACAAACCCAGGAGAATTCACATTGGAAGTTGTGACTTCAGGTTTTCAGTGTCAAAGCTTTAATCGTGCAGATATCATGGCCAGCGCTCCTGGCTGCAACTTCATGTTTGCAGCAGAATGTAAATGGAGGTGATTTGAATAGGTTATGAAGGTGAGCTCTGCTTCCCAACAGCACAAGCTGTCTCCACACACCGACCTCAGCTGGAAGCCAGATGGGAAAGTGGTTGCCATCGGCAACGAGGACGGGTGAGTGAACGGCCAGGCCTGACCCATCTCATAATAGACCATCAGCCTGTGGAGTCCTGGGAGGGACCAACTGTCCACTGACAGTGTTCAGTCTTTAGGCTACAGAATAATGGATTTGTTTCTGTGTGAACTCTGCTAACTAGGTCACATCATGAGTTTATGATTGGGTGTCAAACTGACTCAACTCAACTTTAGAAAGCAAAAATTCATGATAGAATTGCTATAGAACCAAATGCAATTTAAAATTTTTTAATCAATAGTTTCCTACAGTGCCACCTTGTGTATTAAGGAGGATAAAACTCATCAACTCATGGAAACCAATCAAGTTTTTTTTTTTTAGTTTTTGAAGCTGTTTTTACGTACAGTACACTTACTGATTTTATGTTCCTGTCCTTTAACAGTATTAAAATAGCAGATATTTAAGAAACGTTTTCTATTGTTACATCTTGTCATGTTTTCCTAATTTTAAATACAGTTATTGAAGTTTTGTGTTGTGTTTTCTTGCAAATGTCTGACCACATGCTCTCTGCTGCAGGTGCATTGAAGTGTATGAGGCTCCCAGTCTGAAGCTGCTGTGCAGCATCCAGCAGCACCACAAGATCATCAACACGCTACGATGGCATCACGACCACAGCTCTCCCGCAGAGCTGCACTGCCTCCTGGCCTCAGGCTCCAGCAACGCCATTGTCTACGTGCACGACCTCCGCTCAGTGATAGGTGGGAGGAGGCCTAAAACAGGCTTTATTATTCACTCTGTGCAAGGAATTTCCCTGGAAAGTACACGTTATGTTTGTCTGAATCTGAAGCAAAAATTGTCAGATTTGAGGAATTATTACACATTTCTATTTTGTTAAGTTTTTCCACCTACTGCACAGAATTCGGGCCCCTTTCTCTGTGTTTGAAAGTCACCAATATGAATATAAGAAATCACAGCCTACAGTAGAAGTAGGCTACTTTACCAAAAAATAGAACTACAACATATCAGATATGTAACCTTTTAAAGAGCTCAGTATGTACTGAAGACAGTGTTTTGTTTTTGCACAGAGAATCCGCCAGAGAGCCCCGTGGTGCTGACGGAGCCGTACCGCAGGCTGTGCGGTCATACAGCTAAAATCACCGGCATGGCGTGGAGTCCACACCAAGATGCCCGGCTGGTCACTGTCTCATATGATGGCACAGCCCAGGTCAGTACCAGGCCAGAAAATGAAAATGAACTAGTGGCACCCACCACACTTGAGACAGCTTTCCATCAAGCAAACATCCAACATCTTTACACCTCAACAATTCTTTTCAAAAGGTGCATATTAGAAGAGATAAAATTAGCTGCTGAAACTCTTAACTTCTTGTGGAAAAACACAATTGGACATTTAGGTTGAATCTAGGATGAAATCTTCTATATGACTGTAAATACATTTCTGTTTAATTCTGATTTTGTGTGATCTGTCTTGCTTTGTTTGTCTGTAACTCATTGTTATTGCTGCCTATCTTAAAAAAGAAAAGGGTTTCCCATTCACTTCAATACCACCATCACCAGAAATAGCTAATAAGAGGACTTAGGTTAATATTTTTTTGTCAAAGTATTGGTTTCTTTTTTGTTTAGTCAATGAATCAAATTTTATTTCCTTTTTATATATTTTAATTCCTTGTTTTGTTTTGTATATATTTCTGATTTATTCACTTTACACAAGTAAAAATAATCATGTGTGGTTAATGTTGTTGGGTGTTTTTGTTCTGTTCAGGTGTGGGACGTGCTGCAGGAGGCGCCTGTCTCAAACTACCGGGGTCACGTCGGTTACCTGTTATGTGTCGACTGGTCGCCTGTCGACCCGGATGTGATCTGGACCGGAGGAAAGGACTTCACTCTGCAGGAGTGGAGAGTCTCCAAACAAGAGTTTACAAAACCACCTAAAGGTTGATCATCTTCTTACTGCAGCACAGCTGAAACACCACCTCCTCCAGCATTTAAGAGCCAGTTAAAGATCCGTTTCTCTGCTCTTATTTACTTGCTTGTCCTCTCAGGGAAAAAGATGATCGACCTGAAGGAGAAAATGAAGACCAATTCCAAACAGAAGAGGAAGAACAAGAAGGCAGCAGGAGCCGCTGGAGCGCCAGAGGTGAACGGAGAGCCAGTTACAGGAGGAGAGAAGGCGGCGACGGGACAGGAGCCATCTGATGAAGATGAGGAAGATGAAGTCAGCTCGACAAACAGTTCTGTACCTCCATCAGGTAACACAGTAGAAAACACACATGACAGATTTGATAAACAATATCTGGGACCTTAAAGTGTCATGCTAACTTCATTCTAAAATTTTTCTTCAGCCACTCTAGAGACGCAAAGAAAATCCTCCACAGCAGTAAAGAGCAAAGATAAACCAGGTAAATACTTTGAATCATATAAAGTAACTTCAACTGAATGTATTTCTGAAACTGTGTGTATGCATGTTTCTGTATGTAACTGTGTGGGTGTGTTTGCATGTTTCCAGACTTAAACTTGCTGAAGAGAAAGAAGCCTCGCTCCATGCTGCCCATCAGTACGTCTATGGACCATCGGCCCAAAGAGGAGCTGCTGCAGGACTGCATCACTCTGGCCTCAGTCAAACACAGCAACGGTGAGACTGAGCCTGCTGTGGAGACGTCTGGTTTGGTTTATACACTGATTATAAGACTAGAATAAGGGAGACTGTTAATTATAGGCATGGGTCTGGATAATTGATTACCTTTGGAGAAAACACTTTGTTTCCATCTGGTGGGAAGATGGAAACAACTTGGGACCGGGGGTTTTGATCAAATGAATCATAGCAGACTAGTTTGAGATAAGTGGTTGCTATGGTAACAACTACAGACTTTCAGTAAACCAGTAAATTCTGCCTCTGAAACTGACTCTGTTGCTATGAAAAAAAACTTTCAAAAGTTTCAGTAAATACAATGTTATGACCCCAGGTCAGTCTAGGGTAGAGAGGAGTAACATAAAACTAGAAGACAGAATATGACTCTTGGTTTTATTAGCTGTTGAACATAGTGGAGCTTTTAGCAGCTACAGAAACCAGATTTCCCTAAGAAGTGGGTGAAGACTGTGTGTGTGTGTGTGTGTGTGTGTGTGTGTGTGTGTGTGTGTGTGTGTGTGTGTGTGTGTGTGTGTGTGTGTGTGTGTGTGTGTGTGTGTGTGTGTGTGTGTGTGTGTGTGTGTGTGTGTGTGTGTGTGTGTGTGTGTGTGTGTGTGTGTGTGTTCTCCAGCACCCCCCGCAGGCTGTGTCCCAGGCCAGGGAGAGCACATCCATCTGGGCCTCTTCTCTGACAGACAGGCTCTGTACCGCATGTTTGAGGCAGAAGGTATGCTTCTTTTCTCAGCCTGGAATTAAAGTTTTCCTTGTGTTATAGGTCCACTCTCTGAGTAACACTGAATAATCCTTTAGCCATTCATTTTCTGTTTACTTTGTTATTCTGCCAATTTATAGTTTTACAAGTTTAATTGAAGTGAACACAAAATGAAAACTTGAAACCTTTTAAATAGCCTGAACATACTCATGATGCACACAGGTAATCCCAGATTAAAACATTGTGCTGGTGATATAAATCACAGCACTGAATTACTGTTTATGTCAGGAATTCTTATATCCTGTCTTTGTTTCAGCTCTTGGACTGAGCCTTAAATGGAGAGTTTTTCAGATGTGTCACTCTGCTGCTGTCTGTCTTGTTCCTCAGAGGAGAGTCATGTGGAGGCAGGTCACTTTGAGTCTGTGGTGTACCTGCGGCTGTGGAGCGGAGACCTGGAGGGGGCCCTGCAGCTCGCCACGGAGAAAGGAGAGCTGACTGACCACCTGCTCTCCATCGCTCCGATGGGTAATGGCTTGTTTAGAGTTGATTCAGCATTGATCTTTAGCCTCTGATATACACCACATAATATACAAGTTCAAGATGTTCAATATTTTATTGTTTTACAGGTCATGTAAGAAGAGACAACTGATAACTGAACTATCACAGGGAAACCTGACTAAAACTTGTTTTTTTGGTTTTTTTTGTTTATGTCACTGCAGCTTACTAAAACAGTTTTCTTAACTAACAGTGCCACAAATGTGCACCAGGGGCTCTAGATCAGCTGTGGCTTAAATTGATGTTAAAAGATGATTGATCTAGGATCTGTCCCACTCATGCTGCGTTGTGGTAATGTTGCATTCAGGTTTTCATGTTTAGTTCTGTCCTTTGTTTGTTTCCCCAGCTGGGTTCGAGGTGTGGAGCCGGACGGTGGAGGCGTTTGTCAAGCAGCTGTGTCTGCAGGAGCAGTACCTGAAGGCAGCATCTCACCTGCTGTCAATCAACAAGCTGTACGAGGCCGTCGACCTGCTGCGCTCTCACAAGCTCTACAGGTTCACCTTTTTCAAACTTTCAATGGAAAATTATTAATTTGCTTCTTTTGCTTTAGTTATATAGATGGTGCAAAGTGTGTTTTTATGTTTTTGTGTGTGTTTCAAAATGGTGTTTAATTAATGTACTTTAAAATTTGAAGTGCTTCCCATTAAACTTGTTATGTCATGCTGCTCATGGCACAGGCTTCTTGCTCAATGTACTCTGCTAACAGAACAAACTTTGTTTTACTTCAGGGAGGCCATAACTCTGGTCAAAGCCAGGCTGCCAGCAGACGAGCCGGTCCTGAAGGAGCTGTACACCTGCTGGGCCTCCACGCTGGAGAAGGACGGACATTTCTCTGCAGCAGCTAAATGGTGAGAACTGGAAGGATTCAGGGGATGAATTCTCACACAAGTCTGCCTCTAGCTTTTATTAATACAAATCTATGCAAAAACATTATTTAAATTTGCCATTTCTTGTTTGTTTAATCTTGTCTCCTAGTTATGTGGCTGTTGGTTCCAGCTTCGATGCAGCCAAAGTCATCGCCAGGAAGAACGACGTTTCCTCGCTGAGGACGGCGGCCAGTCTGGCGAGGATCTCCGGGGAGGTCGCTCTGGCTCAGTCGCTGGCACTGCGGTGCGCTAAAGATCTGGCTGCTGCTCAGGACTGGGTCGGGGCCCAGGAGGTCCTGAGCTCACAGGAGAGCCTGCTGGTCAGTGGCACAAACATCATGTACACACAGAAAAAACATTTCTCCTACA
Organism: Scomberomorus guttatus; assembly: GCA_038419695.1. Lineage (NCBI taxonomy): Eukaryota > Metazoa > Chordata > Actinopteri > Scombriformes > Scombridae > Scomberomorus > Scomberomorus guttatus. The sequence continues at coordinate 27,483,760 of CM076460.1, read as the reverse complement.
CAAATAATGATGTTTGCTCTTTACTCAAAGAGTGAGTCAAACACTTGCAAACGATGACATGTAGTTTTAAGTAAATGTAGCTTTACTTTTAAGGGTCACATGCCAAAAACTCAAGGAAATAGCACAAAAAACAGGATTATTAAAGCATGATGTCACTATTTAGGTTCTCCATAATCCATAGGCAGGTTTAACCTTTTTGCTTTAAGGTCAGAAAAAGATATTTGTCTTAGTGAAATCATCACAACACTGATGTGAAATCATCCTGTGCAGGTCCACAGGCTTCATCTCTGTATCGCTGAGCTGCTGTGTGTCATGTTGGCTGAAGTCGTACCTCAGTCCTGCGTCTCCAGTCACCCGTGGGCATCGCCAGGCAAGCAACACGTCAGCATCCAGGACCGAGTGAGAGACGTGTGGGAAGAGCAGTTTGGCGTTTCACAAAAGTCGGCAGGTCATCGCAGCGCCGGAGAGCTTCTGCAGGAGCTGAAGTCTGCAGAGAGTCCAACACCCACTGCCAACGTTCCCCTCAGACAGGTATTTTAGTTAAAATTCCAGAGGAAAACATCACTTTACAAGACTTAGAAGCAGAAAGGGGATGTAAGTAGGATCAACTGACCTCTTCAGATGTCAAGTATATTTATAGAGCACATTTAATAGAAGCAACCATGTGGGGATCAGTATATCAGTATGAGACTGCAGCTGCAAAAAGATGGTAATGTCAAGATTTTAAACAAATCAACTGATCACAAAAATTAGTCACAATTTCAGTTAATTTTCAGTTCACTTAAAGTACAAATTCCAATCACCAAACTCTTTCAAACTCTTTCAAAGTTCATTGGTAGTTGAGTCTGAAAGAAAACAGGAGTACACTTTTCTTAAGTCTTATTTATTGGACTGTCTGTAGAAATGTTTTTTCCTTCTGTTTTCAAAATTCTCTTAGAACCATATTTTTAACCTCTTTAAGAATATTTGACTTTTTTTGCTAATAAATATTTTCTCAAGATGCTTGATGCATTTAATCAGAAACAGTTTCTCTGTCTCTTTGTTACGTAACATCTTTTTATCTGACTTTCTGTCTGTGCTGCCTGTGTGCCTCTCTTCATCCTCAGGTGCTGCTGTATTCATCCCTCCATCTGACTCGTTCTGTGTTGAGCTGGTTATTGGACGATGATGGACAGCTGATAAAGGAGATGTGGCAGGCGGTAGCTTGGCTCCGACACGCCGGACACTTCTGTTTGTCTGCAGAGCTCTGCAGGCTGCTTTTCCCTGAAGGTCTGTCTGTCTGTCTGTCTGTCTGTCTGTCTGTCTGTCTGTCTGTCTAACAATCAATCATTCACAGATATTGACTCAACATTTCAATATTTTGATTGATCCTGAATATATTCTGTTGTGATTGATTTGGTGACACCCTGTGGAGGCTCGTGGTTTTGGCAGTTTGTAAAAAGGAAAAGAATGAACTGAACGATTTTAGACTAACAGGGAATGATTCAAAGCATGTGCTGAAAGATATTAAACAAACTTTAGAACAATTTTAAAGAGAAAAAAAAAGGTCAAAAATAAAAAGCCTTTAAAGTGGAATTACTACTCTTATTGGTTTGGGTTCACTGTGTGTCAAGACACCCTGAGGAGGGCAAGTGTGCTGATATGCACCAGAAGCGCTCCTGTTTGTATTCCTTTCTGACAAACTTTAGAACAACTTTAGAACTCAGCTGCTAATTTTAAAATATAAATCTTCCACCAACAACAAGAATGTTTATCCCAAGATTTTGTCTTTTATAGTGCTGGAATGATTCATCAAACAGTCAGGTAGCTGATTGACAGAAAAGTAATCGTTGGTTTTGATTATCGATTTTATTACATCATTTAATGAACAAAATGCGAAACAAGACATTTGAAGATGTCACCTTCTGGCTCTGGAAAATTATGATGGCATCTTGTAATATTTTTGAGCATAACAGTAATCAGCAATGGAAATAATTCATCATATTCATGTTGTTTCATGAGCTATGACACCACCATCCATATTTTTCTCTCTGTGTCAGGTGACGTCAGTGTTTGTTCCAGGAAACATCTGAAAACACTTCATCACACAGAAGAAGAAGCTCAAGCTGCTGCAGACAGTCTGCAGGCTTTTGTCCATCTCCACCGTCTGTATGAACGCTGGTGGAGCCGCTCAGCTGACAACCAGGAGGTCCAGAATGGACATTCTTCCTCAGCAGCTGACTCCAGTCCCGGAGACGAGGTGAAAGACAAAGTGGTGAACGGAGGATCATCAGGACCGAGCGTCTGCCCGGCGACCGGGAGGTCTGATAAACTGGACTTTGATGCGTCGCTGCTTCTGTCTGAGCCTCACGCCGCCTGTCAGGCCACTCAGAGGTCTGTGAGAGAGATCCAGGAGCGGCTGGCCGCCATGGTGCTGCAGCACGGCAGAGCCCAGGGAGGACAGCTCGACGCCGGGGAGAAACAGGCCGACAGTCCCACACTGCTCCCCACCACCAGAGAGTCATCAGACAGCCAGGGGCCCTCTGATGCTGGACAACGGTGAGGGCTCCGTTATTTATTATTGATGATCTTTGAGTCATTTGTTCTTTCACAATTCACAATGTTTGGATTTGATTATCTGTAATTATACCATTCAGAAAACTATAAACTGGAAGATTTCATCCCAAAAACACATACAGTGCAGATCATTTTAGGAAAAAGTGAATACCAACATTTCTGATGAGTTTCTTTTTAAATCTGTGTGAGCAGAGGTTGTTAGATGACTCCTGACGCACAGTTACAGGATCTTTGTGAGACTGACTTACTGTTGGTTCACCTCTTTTCTAGCCAGATGTCTCTTTCAAACATTGATTGTGTATAATTTGGCTTTTGATTGACATCTCTCTTATATTGACATTCATTCGTTTTCATGCTCAAATTCCCCTAAAATGCCTTCAAACTGATAAAAACTTTTTTTGTTATACATTTTTACTGAAGTATGGAAGACTTATCAGGAAAATACACTTTAAGTATCAAACATAAGTCAACGTACTCATTGTGTAAAAATGCCCCTGTGTTACATTATAATATACAATTGGATTTTTATTATGGCTGAACTGGAGCTAATTTTTACTGGTTAGTTTAATCCATGACAATGCATCATATTTTATAAGATAATCATACTGTATGTTCTGTATCTACAGAGTAACTAGTAACTATCACATTTCCCTCTTTAACATAGTGTGATAAAAGTATAAAGTAACATAATAATGACTTTCCACCACTGTTGAAAGCTTCTCTTGTGTCTCCCGCCTATATTTTGAGACCATGTACTGTATAAATTTAAGTGATCACAGTAAGACAGTGATTGACATCATTGATCTTTACTTTCAAATGTCTCAAACACTGAAGATTTTCTTTTTCTGGCTGATTGATGGATTTGTAATAGACCATGCAGTTGTTTAACAGTTTGATGATCGTTGATGTTAACATCTGTTTTTCTCTCTCACCCTCAGGCCTGATGACCAGGAGACTCTGCTCTCATTGTCTGTCAAGATGTCAGAGTACCAGAAACAGCTGGCTGACCTGCCCGAAGCGATGAAGGTACAACTCCCCACACAACACACTGATGATAGGACAGAAGGGCAACTTTGCATGTATTCAACCTCTTAGGGCATTATCTTGCCTGGAAATGCAAGTCTGTCAGTTATGACTGAAAGATATATTAAAATCCAGAAGGATAAAAGTTTCTGGCAGTTTTAAAGTGGTAAAGACGTATCTATCCTCACACTGCCAAAAAGAATCTAACCTAACAATCGGTGCTAATGAAACCATTACATCTGTGTCCCCTCAGATCTATCCTCACCCAGATGTTGTTGAATGCTGCCTGGTCCTCCTGCACCTCAGCAAGTCTTCCCCATCTGTCTCCGAGTCCCTGCAACATGAGGCCAAAGATCTGCTCCGCAAATACGGAACGAGTCCCTCCGTCCTGAAAGCCTCCCAGCGATTCCTCACCTGAATCTTTCACTAGTAGACTGAAAGAAGCACTTCCACTGTACAGTTTTTTGTTGAATTAAAAAAAATCTTTAATTACAAAATGATGTTTAAACATCCTGAGTTGGTTTGATTCTGAATCAGAGGTGCCTAAAGGAGGCTCGGAGTGGTTTCTGCCAGAGCTGACGCCCTGGAGCTGAAGGAGATTCAGGTAACTATCAAGTGATGCATCACTTGTCGCTAGGCAGGATTCCAGCTTTTTAAAGATTTTATACTTCCACGACCTTATTTGAATGCTAATATTCTGCACTGGTAAATGGGCGTCTGTTGGTAATTTGTTTCTTCTCAAAAATCATGAAGATATTTTGTGCTTTATGTGAACAGTCAAAATGATCAGGTACAGACATCGCCTAATGTAATAAGTCCAACTATTTGACTTTGATTTGACAATTAGTTGAGATAATTAACCAGCAACAATTTTGATAAATTCATTTGTCAAGCAAAAATGCCAAAACATTTGTGTCAGCTTCCCACAGGTGAGGCTTTTCTGTTTAAATATCTTTAGGTTTTGGTCTGACACTCCAAACAATGGTGGCAGATAAATCAATTAACAATTTAGTTGCAGCTAAAACAAATATTTTTTTACTTAAATGCCTGAAAATAGTGAAAGTTATAACACAAACTGGCATTTTTTGCTTGATTATCAGTTTTTTAATTTCCTGTCAATCGACTGGCTATGTCAGCACTAGTTGCAGCAGACATTTTTAAGGCGTCCTGTAGACAATGTTCAATGTTAGAAGGATTTAAATGCTTCATTTAAACCTCAAACTACTGCTTCACAAGAGTTTCAAATGAACCCTTTTAGACAAAGATGTTGCACAAGCTGTGTCAGTGTATGGCTACTTAGTGAAAAGATCAAATACTTAATACTTTTACATTCAAAATACAAAACAATTTAATATACAACTGTTTAAAACAATGTATAATGTAAAAACAAGTGTAACCACAACATCTGTAAACCTGACGGTGGACAGTTTGGTGGGTGAATGTACAGAACAACAGTAGTTTGCCCATTGAAACACATGCATAACCAAGCACAGTTATACACTCTGACACCCACTGTTAAAAGTTTCTTTTGAGTTGAAAAAAGCTAAAACATTTTTATTTTCATCAAAATTATACATTTTAATTTACAGGCCCTTCCAGCATTAACTTAAAAAAAAAAAGTGAAATCCCTGCTACAAGAGGCAAAGTCCCGCTGGTGAGATAGTCTGAACTGAAGAATCTGAATGTTATTGTCAAACGTTTGGTCTGAAATCACAGTATGATACAGGAGCTGGTCCCATGCTGTTAAAGAAGGGTGTCACTAATGCTGTAAAAAACAACAAAGATTTAAAAAGTGTTCTGAATATATGGCCATATACTCAGTAAAAGCGACTAAAAAGAAATGTCCGGCCTGGTGGTGAGTGTGTGAAAGTGTCAGGTGGCGAGCCAGTGAAGGATCCACTGTCGCTGTGAGTCCCGTTTTACAGTCACTCAGGAGGGAAATTTAAAGAAATAGATTTAGTTTTGTCTTGTTCAGGGATTGAGTGTTGAAGGTTGAAGGGGGATCGGAGGGGAAATCTGCTGGTTGGGGTTTTAAAACAAGAGCGTCTTCCACTTGAAGAGTCGACCGCTCGGTCAGTGCTTGTTGTTCGTCTCCTCCTGGCCCGAGCTGGAAAGGCCGTTCTGGGGTTGGCTGGAGCCCGAGCCCAGGCCGTACAATCTCCCACAATACTTTGCATCGTCTATGTTGTCTTCAAAGAAAAGCTGAACAAAATAATAGAACGATTTTAGTTTGATGACTGCTGTAGTACTAAACTCAGCTAATATTCTTACATGCTGAATACTTCCCACAAAATGCTTTAAATAGAGAAAAATTTCTAAGAGCCCACGGTGATGTCTTCAAATATCTCATTTGTCCGACCAACAGTCCAAAGATAATAGTTTATTATCATATATGACCCAAAAAAAGCTTCAAATCCTCACAGCTGAGAAACTACAACCAACAAATGTTTGGCATTTTTCCTTAAAAAAAATGACAAATGATTTGATTATCAAAATAGTTCAATTTTCTGTAGATGGACTCAACAATAAATCAGGTAACTGTTGCAGCTCTGACTTTTCCATATAGTTGATGCTCTAGTGTCAGAATCTGATGGGTCACAAATGTATATACCCTAAAATCAACGCTATTAAAATTTGTGACCTTATCTAAATATTGTAGCGCTGTGATAACAAATTAAACCAGAGCTGCAACATCTAGTTTCTTTTAGCTTCTATGATGGTAAACTGAATATCTTTGGGTTGTGGACTGGACTTTGATTAAAATGTTCGCAGTAACAAAGCTGAAATTCTTTATCAAGTCACAGAATATAATAACATTTTCCCAGATGTTTAAGTGCCTATTTCAAGGCAATGTCTCAGTTTTACCACATTTTCACCCAAAAAAATCCCCAGACTTTTAAGTAAGTATTTATCAAACTGATTGTATGTTCCTTTACATTAAAAAAGCTGTTTATAATTGCCAGAGGTTATTCTTCAGCACCGTTTACAGTGAACAAGGTCCTCTGGTTAAGAGACTTCTTTCCAGTAATCAAAAGTTAAGAGAAAAATGGGGTGTAAATGTATAAAAAGTGAGTATGCTGCAATCATATCAATCCACTGGGTATTTGTGTGCTCGTACCTCTTTCATCCTGAAGAAAGCCATGCCGGTGAGCAGCGAGTCTGATCCAGCCTGATGCTGTCTCCCGATCCTCTTCAGCTCCAGCTGGTCGGCCACTTCCTGCAGCCCTCCCTGAACATACACAGACAGACGTCTCAAGACTTTTTCTGACATGATTTGACAGATTTTGTCTTCTTATAACTTGAACACCATCACCAACTACAGCCTCAAACTGCTAAGTTGAACACTCGTGTATATCTGTACTCAGGCTATGATACCTTTAGGTTCTTGCAGCTCTTCATTAAGTACTTGACGTCGTAGATTGCGGGGAAGAACAGGTTGAGGATCTGGAAAAAGTCGTGTTCCTCCTCGGGAAGCCGTGCGTCTGTCAGGAGCTTCACCAGGTAGCCGAAGTCGTAGCCACTGAGAGACAGAACAGAGCAGGAGGATTCAGGTCAGGATGGTCTGGATTACACCGATGACACTGGGGTCAAACTATATCAAACTATGTTCAAACTAAGACAAATTAAGAATCTTTATCAGTTTTAATAAAGAACACAAAACTGATGAGCATGTGAACATTATGAGCTAAAATACTACTTTGAATTGTAAATTGAAAGTAATTGAGAAATATCTTTATGAAAGTATACAAGTCCATGTTTAAATGATTTGCTACAAAAGGGAGGAACAAGAGAAACAGGCACTGGATTTGTAAAACATTTAAGAAACTGTAGGTTTCACCGAGTGAAATCTGATTAAGCTTTTGCACTGCTGATACCAGTTCAAACAACCGACCTGTGGAAGGAGAGCCACTTGACGTTTTCACACAGCACCAGACCAGACGTCATGAGAAGCTCAGCGAAGTAGAGCGTATCGATTCCCTCTTCTTCATGTTTTTTAAACTGGAGGCCGGAGTTCTGGAGCAGGTCTATGGAGTCCTGCGAGTACATGTCTTCTCTGTGACGAGACAAAAAAAGAACATTGATTTAGTGCCGTTATCAAGCTCAACCATCAGCTGATGAATCTTTTAAGTGAGGATGATCACAAATTCTGGCTGCGTAACAGCAGACGGGACTTGCAAATTCTTTTGAAGGCACTCTCAAAACGAGGTCAGCTAACAGACCTGCAGCTTCTTCAGCCTCCACTTCCAGTATTTATATCAATGATTCACAATGTAAATTACACTATTCTGAGACTTCTGGCTGGCTGGTAAACAATGAAACTGGCTTGCTGAATCTGAGAAAGAACTTGGAATAATAAACGGTTTCCTGTCCTGATGAGTGTAAAAGTCCACCTACGTGAGGTTGAACTTGAAGTTGAACTGCCACGTCGTCGTGCCGGGAGGATAATCTCCATCCTCGTTCATGAACGTGAGCCCGAGCTGGATGATCTTCAGGAGGTCGACGTTGCACCTCAGCAGCTGGTACTGGTAGTCCACTGTGCTGCGAAACTCGCCGATTGGTCGGACAACTACCCCAGGGAATTCTGTGTCCTGGTGAAAAAGACATGAAGAAAAAACACTGTTAAATATTTGTACTGTGTTATTTGACATTAGTCTATAATAGTCATCATTCAAACACTGGAATGCTCTTACGGTTTGTTATTCAACCTTTTTTGTTCCAACTTTGCTTTCACCTGCCTTATTTCATTATTAATCTCATTACTTTTTTATAGAGCCACTGACAAAATATCTTGATTTTCATCCACATTAAATCCTTTATTCATCCAAGGTCATTCAACAAAAAGTACAAAAACATTAAACTAGTGTATCAGCTTCAAATTGTATTTTAAAAATCCAATTTTCAACCACAATTTTGTATTATTGATCTTTTTTTATCTGACTTTTATCTGTTTTTCAATATTCAAAATAAACACTGATCCATTTCTGAATATAAAAAATGATAAAATTCAATAAGCCCAACCAACAGAATGTGTTTCCAAGAATGATGTTCAAATGTGTCAGGGTTTAAAAAACAACACTTACAATACAGCACATTAACAACAACATTTTTAAGTCAGCAGTTTAGCATCAGAAACACAATCTTTTACTCAACAGATGTCTTTAAGAAATTCTGCTATTAGTAACCAAAATTGACTGTCTCTTACCATGGCAATATAATTGTAGCTTTGAATAATCTGCCGGATCTTCCTCATCTCTTCCTCCACATTGCTCGCCCAGACTTCACATATTATCTGACTGGAATCTGTAAGTGCGGCTGGCATGTTGGCAGGTCACGAAAAGAGCTAAAACCCCAACAATCCTGCAGCGCTGGTGAAGGGGGCTGAAGGGGGCTGAAGGGAGGCGGTGTGATGAGGAAACAACTCTGAAAGAGGATGAAAAAACCAAGTTAGTGAACACATTGAAACAAGATTAGATAAACGAGGATGAGAACCAATGCTAGTGTCGTTACAACAAAGTTAATGCATAAAAAGCAAATTTGTCAAAAGCAAAGAGAAATATTTAATAATAAAGTAACGAGAGTAAAACAAGTTTGACAGCATCATTATGAGGAAAAATACAAAGCTCAGAGAGGAAAGACTGGAGCAGACTAATTGATTTACAGCCTTTAATAGTGCAAACGTTTTGACACAACTGTCTTCATCAGAGTCAAAGAACACGCAAAGCATCACTACAGCAGTGGGACAAGATTCTGCCAAACAGATTAAAGTTTAAGTTTGAAAAAGAGTTTAAAATAAGTCAACAGTTTAGCAAAAGAACCTTGATTTGGTGAGATGACCTTTATTGTCATCTCACCAAAGTTTGGGGCTACAACTAACGATTATTTTCATTGTTGACTAATCTGATGATTATTTTCTTGATTAATTGATTAGTTGTTTGGTTGATGAAAATGATGAAAAACATTGATCATTGTTTCCCAAAGCCCAAGACAACGTCCTGCAAATGTCTTGTTTCGTTCCGACCAACAGTCCATAACCCAAAGATATTCAGTTATATCATAGAAGACTAAAGAAACCAGAAAATATTCACATTTGAGAAGCTGGAATCAGAGAATTTGGAAATATTCTTCTTTAAAAAAGACTCAACAATTAATAGATTATCAAAGTGGTTGGCGATTAATTTAATAGTTGGCAACTAATCGATGAATCAACAAAAAGCAACAAAAGTCAGTCATAAATTTAGAGCCCCAAGTCATGTCTGTCCTGTTCACATTTTGTCTTAAACAAATTCAAATGTGTTTTGCAGATTTACAGTGACATGAATCACAACAGTAGTAATTTCTCACAGGCTACATCAACTGTTTTAAGAGACTACCTAAAGCTGCAGTAAGTCAAACGTTAAGAGCCATTGTGTTTTCAAAACAGCCAGCCAGCAAGACAGAAGAAAAAGAAGATACCTTAGTTTCTGTCAGCAACGTTTTTCATGTTGCCTTTTGTCTAAATATCATCGTAAAACATTTGGTCATAAGAGTTTTGAATGCGGGTAGAAGCCACTTCTTGAAGACAAAAGCAGGCGCATGTATTTCCAGCTGCATGAGTGCATTTTTACTGATGCGCAACACTGTTTCCAGTCTACTAAAAACACAAAGCTAAAACTAACGTTATCTAATCAAACCTCCACGAAAGCTTTAACGTACAGTTTCTGTTGAACTGGCTTTAGAGGTGATGATTCAACTTTGTATTGAATTATCCTGAGAGGCGTTTTTTAATATTTAGCCTCTACTCTCAGTGACAGAAATGGCATTTCTCTTTTTTATTTATTTCCAAAGACAAAAACATTTTCATACAACTCGTTGAGTATATGTTTAAAATATTTCTTTTATATTGTACATTGCTTTGTGTAACTATACATTCAAGATGAATTAACATCACGTTAACGTTGTAGCTGTGGTAACGTTAGTTGTTTACACTTTCAGGCAAGCTAACTCAACTGATATCTATCAAATTGACACCAAATATAAGAAGTGTTCAACGTAATTTGAAGTATTTGGGAACAATTAATGACTCCTAACATCTCGGGAGCTTTTAGTGACTACAAAGTTTGAAATACTATTAATACTAAGTAACGACGTCGCAGCGAGGAACTGAAGCACTAGCTGAGTGCTTAGCATGAAAGGCTAACGTTTACAAGCTAATCCTCGCGTTATCGAGAGAGCCAACATCACCGGAGCAAAGATTAAATGAAACGGCTCTGTTTTTTTCACTTCTCAGTAAGTCACAACAGCTACACACCTTGTAGACATGCCATTGTATTACTGAGCAAGTATAAAAGTAAAGAAAACTGTTTTACCTGAGAATTTCCTCGACGTAACCTGCCAAGCTATGTTGTAGCGCCTCTGTCGTCTTCTTCTTCGTTTTCTTTCTCTCCTGCTTCTTCTTTGTGTTTATTGGCGGATTGCTGCTAAACGGTAAATGTGTCACTGCCACCTACTGTACTGGAGTGCACAACGACACGAAACTACACGTTATATTATATATATTGACATATTTTATATTTCTGATGGCACTCAAAAACAAAGGAGTTAAATTATGTTTGTTTTACTGCAAAATCTGCATTAGAAAAACTAAAAGCATTGTTATTATTCAGTAGTGAAATGTTCTGCACTTGAGTTACTTGTACTTTACTTGAGTATTTACATTTCATACTATTTTATACTTCTGCTCCACGACATCTCAGAGTCAAATAGTTATTTTTACTTCAGTGTATTTATTTGAGAGCTACAGTTACTTTACAAATTAAGATTTTACATATAAAACATATACGATGGGCGTATAAAACAGGATACATTATTTTACACTAGGCGACAATATATAAAAATATTCAAACTACAACAGTAAAACCCAATGTACAGATGAAAGCATCTGTAGTAATAATCCAATAATATAATGTATAGTACTCTCAGGGCTTCTTTTCTGCATAATGACTATAATAACTACTTTTTTAAAGTACATTATGCAAATAATACTAAAGTAACATTTTAATGCAGGACTTTTACTGGTAATGGAGTATTCTTACATTGTAGTATTGCTATTTTTACTTGAGAAAAGGATCTTGATCCATCATAGAACTATTTTCAACCAAAGAAACAGGACACAGGATTTTAACCTGATATCACTTCTAAATTGATTATGTCTTTTCATAAATGCCAAAACTAGACGACTAAACGTAATTTACACACACAAATCACAGATTGGGCCTATAAGAAAGCACATTTATTTTAAAACCATCGCAAATACCTGATATACAGTACAGTATATTGCCCACAACACAAAGCTGTTAGCAGTTCAATATCAGAAAAACTGAATCTAATTGAAGATAATTGGTAAAAGAAGACAATCACACAATCTCCATGGCAGGTAGAAGCTCCTTCGCCTGATAAATGAACACCTGAACTTTTGAGATTATGCTGAAGTTTCATGAATATTGAATAAGATGACAATAAACAGAGAAATAGGCTTTAAACAACTGTAATTTACAATCTGTATGTTTGTATATTTCTTCAACTTGACATTGGAAATTTACAGAAGAGTGGTAAGTCTCGTCAGTTATATCAGAATGACGCTGGATCTCCAGTGATTTAGTCGCCATGGCTATCTATTGCATTTCATTTGCTTGATTAGAACAGGGATGCCACTTTTATGCAGTGTTATTTGAACATTCAGACAACATTCAAAGCTTTTAATAGTGTTTTTCTAAAAAAGCTGATTGGTCCTCTCAATGCAGAGGCCACATGTTCAAACATTTAAGCTGTGTGAAAACACAAGACCGGCCTGTTAGAGTCTTTTTAATGGTTCCAGGATTTCATCAGGACAAAACTTGAGACTTTTTACTTCAAGTCTCACTGCAGTAACAGAAAATCTTTTTTTTTTTACCTCATCCAACTCGAGTCCCAGTCTTAGCTGGCTAAAGAGAAAATCAGACAGGAAGTGATCTGAATATGGAGAGCCTGAAACATGTGAGGATGTCCAGTATTTGCAGAAATACTGAAAGCTGATACTGACATACAAAACTCAGAAAATCTGTAAAAAAAAGAGTGTCAGAGGCAAAAGACAGCATCAAAGTTGAATTGCAAGCTTTATAATATAACAGATGTCATAAGTTCTACAGTATTGTGGACTGTTTAAAGCCAGTCTGCTCATGATTTGAGGATGATACTAAAGTTACCAGAAACTAAAAAGAACAATCTGTGCATTGGAGATTTGGAAAAGTAATCCAAGGCTTCTTGAGACAGCTGGAATCCAGTTTGTCAGATAAACGATGGCCTGGTGGCTACGGAGACTGCCACGAATCAAATATTAAAACTGTCTGTGAGTTCAATCCTTTAGTAAAGACACTTAGCCCCCAGCTGCTCCAGAACCACACATATGTTTGATGGCACTGTTTTAAAAAGATATACATAGAAAACCAACAATTTACTGCTCAGTAATGAGAAAAATACATTATCAATATATCTTACTATTTATTTTGCAACACACCTTTTTTTTTTAAAAACAAATTACCATTGATGTTTCCATCCTTTATGTTTTGTGTTCTCCGAGGCAGAAATGACAATTTTACGTTCACAAGAGCTGTTTGAAAGTAGTGTACATGTTAGAATACAAGGAGAAATAATATGTTTCTCCCTCTTTATCACAAATGCATGTGTTCCCCTTAGACTCTGCCTAGTAGATCCAGAAGTTCCCCAACACTGTAATTCAATGAGTCCATCTACTGTACTTTACAAGTAAAGCAGCAATGCAAAAAAGTTAACACTGTTTGACCAAAAAAAAAAAAAAAAAACATACTTTTCCTCCCAGGCGTGAAATTGATTTTGTCCTGAGCTGAAAACCAGACAGAGTAAAAGCTGAAGGAGGCGATTTAAAAAAAAAAAAGTTTTAAGGATGTGTCAGTTCTCTGCTGTGACAGTCCCAGCATCGTAGCAGTGATGGAGGGCAGAGGTGACGTCAGCTGCTCACTGCTCTGTGGATTCAGCTCTCCTCTGGATGTGGGAGATCTCCAGTATGGGCATCAGCAGCTGGAAAGCATCCTGGATGTAAGAAGCACTGTTGGATGCCTGTGAGGGAAGAAGATTAATCACACAGTATTTTAATATCAGCCCTGTAACACACATGAAGATGTCCTAACTGCAAAACTACTTAACATGTTATTTAAGATGCTGTTCAGCGTTCAAAAAAGTTAAGATTTCGTTTCTTTTTTCAATCTAATTAGGATAGAAAGTATCACATTTTTGGAAATATTCCTGAGATGCTGCTGATGTCAGCATCAATAATGACTGCTTTACTTTGTCTTACATGATAGTAAACCGAATATCTTTGCAATAGTGTGAAGTAGAGTGCTGTGATAATAAGACACAAACCTCTAAAAAGACTCCTGTTATCAGCGGGTTGAGGACATCGCCCTTCTCGTTTGACTGTAAAACAAAACGTTTAGATCAAATCATAAATCAGCTCTCAGGTGAAGACACTGCAGCAGTGACGTATCAAAATTCAGACAAGCTATTTGGACATTGAAAATGTCAGAATTCTGCAATGATTAGTTTGAAATTTGAAGTAGGAAATAATAATGTGGGTGGAAACAAACAGAAGCCTTTATTACTTTAATGGTTAAAAATGACACAATAATGACAGTGATGAAAACAGATAAACATCCTTTCCTAAGAAAAGTCAGTAAAAAGGTCCAAACAACCTACATGTATTTTGCCATAATCTGTTATACTTGCACATTGAACCTAAGAAATATCTAATTGTAGAGCAAAAATCTTACTGATACACAGATTTCATTGAATCATCACACTTACCCCTGCTGTTGTTAAGCAGGAAGTGAACTTCTTGGAAAGTAGCGAGATTTCTTTACACAGAACAACAGTTAACCTGAGGACAGCAACAGGAAACATATAGACATTTAGTTAGAGTACAGATGAAATAGTGAATTTCTTTAGTAAAGCTCTGAACATGTTCAAAATCCACACGTTGTCTTACTGTGACAGGACGCTGGCCTCTGTGCTGCCGTTGGAGAAGAGGATCATCTCAGCCAGTTTGTGGAAAAGCTCGATGGATCGAGCCGTCAGCTCTGCCAGACTCCTGATGGCTGCAGCATGAACCTCCTGACAAGATTCAACACATACACATACATACACACACACACACACATACACACATACACACACACACGTACACACACACACATGCGCACAGAAGGATGAATGGATCAAGAAGCACACACACATGAAAACACATGAGTGAAATATGAAACTACATGAGCATCAACTGTATTTTTTAACATGTAAGTTACTTCCACCCAGTTCAAACAACATTTACAAATGAACATCCTGCTTTTCACGGTGAAAACCACAAAAATCTAAAACTGCATTATACGCTCAAAGCCATGTTGATGATAGCATCCGATGGCTACATGTGTTGGCTAGTCACTAGCATCATCATCACCATAACATTTTAAATATGTTTTTCCCTCTTATTGATTTTATTTGTCATTGTTTTTGATTAATTTTATCTAGTTTTTATTTTACTCTATTTTATTATTACCATTTTTGGACCTATTTTATTGTTTTTTTATTATATTTTCATAATTTTTGTTTCCCCTTGTGCATTAGTCTCAAATTGTTTTACTGTTTACAGCTGTTCTGTCTTATTATCAGCTCCATGTGGGGACACAAGTTTTCCACTACTTTCATCAGTCATGTAATTTTCATCATAGTGTCTCCAGCTATTTCAGTACAAAAACAGCCCTCTGTATGTTAAAAATAAAGCTGTTTCTGCAAAAAACTAATTTAAATTAACTAACTTTGTACCTCAATAACTTTGTCTGCTGTAACTGAGCAGTGGCATCCTTTTATCACAAGGTGGTGCTACTTTATTATTATTATTATTATGATTAAAAATGAACTAAACTGGACATCTTCTGTTCTTAAGTTGGAGTACTGTACCACAACCCCAAATGATTTCCTCTTTTGTAATGTTAAATATTGATCATCACACTGTACCTCTACAGAGAGTGTTTTCTTCCCGTCCTCTTCGCTCTCTTCATCTTCCCTCTTTGGTTTGGTCATGTCAGTGATCTGGCTGCAGGTGCTCTTGCAGGCCTGTTGCAGGTTAGAAAATCAGGAATGCATGTGAGCACACACAGAACTGCACAGTCTAATGCAATCCAATATAACAGACCTTCAATAAATACTGATAAATATACTGATTTTTAGGCTGAAATTTGTGATGTTGTTATATTTGACTGCCACATGCTCCAGTTATTTTGTCCAAATAAATGAACAATACCACAAATTGCAACCTCACAAACTGCATTAGAGGTGAATAATCATCTCTCTCTGATGTTCTCAACTAAAATTGAACAGGAATCCGATCAAATTCACAGAAATGTGTAACTGGAACCTTGCTGAGTTTGTCGGCTGTGGCAGAGACACTGAGACCCTCCAAGGCCTCCGTTAACTCCCTCTCAAAGTCTGAGCCGTCTTCATCTGGAATTAGAAATGTACAATCAATCATTTCAGATATTACATCAACTCTGGTGAACAGTACATGATGCTGTATTCCTCTTGCAGTACTGGTGGTTTTACAGTCGTTTGACAGAGACGTTACCTTTCTTCTCGTCCACTTCCTCATCATCAAACTCCACCAGGGAGAAAGAGTCCTTGATGAGATCCAGCTCTCCTCTGAGCTGCACCAGCTCGTCTCCCGATAGAGTGGTGAGCACCGACTTCACCTGCAGGACACATGTCCAAAAATAAAACACACTGAAAAACAGGTATGGATATTTGAGGCTTTTACCAGATCCCAATGAAATTTCAGATATTGAAACAATGTCACAGAAGGTGTCATATTTTTTAATGAAACTTCCATCGTACCTTAGACTCGCTCTCCCGAGACAAAATCTCCAGAGCCTCGAGGTGCGACAGACCCTGATATTCATCAAAAAGCATCCCGTAGTGAGCGACTGGTTTCTTCTCAGAATCTGACGACTCCTTCTCAGCCGTCTGCAGCTCCTCTCGCTCCTTTGCCTCCCTCAACACCTGAGAGACAGACACAGACAAAGAGTTTAAAAGAGAGAGACAAAGGGGACGAAACTTCAGTAATCTGTCGGACAACCAGGAGGAAAACTAGTTTGAGTCAGCTGAGGTTTAGATCAGTTTGGTTTGGATAAAACATAGAAGTAAAAAGACAACTCTGTTATTCTCATCCTGTCATGTCCTGTATGATTTAGCTTAGTTTAGTTTTTAGTTTATTTGAAAGACTTTTAAAATATTGATTGAACGTTATGGCGCCTTTCATGCCTTGGATCCATTACAGGTAATTTAGTCTATTTTAATCTTAATTAGTCACCATTTTAGCTCATTTGTACAGTGATTTAACACAAACAAAGGCATTAAAATCTGTGCGTTTTAATTAGTTTTTTAAACCAGATTTGGTTTATTTCTGAAATAAAGAGTTGAAAAGATTGTTTGGTCTAATCTCATCTACTTACTGTCTATTTTAGAGATTTTATTCATTCTCCAGCCATTCATCATTTAGCAATTTAAAGGTGAGCTTTCAAAATTGTCCATTGGTCTGCTCACCTGAGACAAGGTAGAGTTCCTGTTCATCAGTCCTTTGGTCTTCTTAAAGCCGGGATCACCTTCTGCTATCACATCCATGGTCTTCTTCCCAATGAACTCCAGAGCATCCAGCCCGCCTGTTATCACAGTCTTACCCTGTGAGCAGAGAAAATATGAATAGTTTAGTTTCAGTGTAATATCCACAACAACACCTGCTTAGTAAATGACTGATATGAAAGTTTAGCATATTTAATTAATGAAATTAATTATGCAGTTATTATGTTATTATGCAGCAAAAGAACTATAATATACAGTATGACCCTGCTAGCTTGGATGTTGAACCAAATAGGAAAAAAACAAATGCATCAATAGTTACTGAAAGTGCACAAAGCTATAATTTGGCAGAAAATGTATTAAAAAGACCATCACTTCAAAAGTGGTGGTTTGTTGAATCCAACACCCTGCAGAAAAGGACAATATCTACCTTAGTACAAACAGTTTTCATGTGCAGGTACTTTAGGTGACCACTGGTCTGTTTTTGACATATTTTGAGTCAAAACTCAAGTCAGCGTGCCATCTTAATGAACTCATGAACTCAATGAACATTTCTGGCAATTGAGTCAAGACTCAGAGTATAATGTAAAATTTTAGAAGAATTTGAACTTCCGTGTCTTGTTTCTGTAACAGAAACAAATGAAACAACTTACTGTGCTCTGGACAACGCTGGTGAGCGACGTCAACATTCCCATTGCACTTCCCACCGCTGTTGTTCCATCTCCCTCTGCTTTGTCCGTCTCACTGCTGGCTCCATCTGCCAGGAGAACAAACACACACAACACATACTGCAATGCTATCTTTACATGATGCAGAGAAAATATCTGATGTGTGATAAAGTGAGTCATATTCATATACGTCTCTGTACAAGAAGATCCATGATGTTTGGACCCATCTACTGTAACAATGTCTTACCCTGCTCTTTCTGCTCTTCCTCCACCTGAGCTGACAACTCGGTCGGACTGGGGATTCCCAGCGACGTCTCAGCCTTCTCTATCACCTGGGTCAGCCCCTGGCCTGGACAGACAGAAAGAGCAAGACAAAGCTGAAGCATGTGACGGGATGATCACTGGGTGTTTTTTTAGGAGACAATCTCCAATTAGATTACTAAAAAAAGACCACCATACACATTCTATATAATACAGAAAGATTTGGTTACATGGTCTATACTTACCCACAGTGGCCACAGTAGCTGTGGCTGTGGATAAGATGGATTTGCCCCAGTTGCCCCAGTATCCCCAGCCACCCTGAGCCACTGCAGACTCACTGGATGGCTGAGGGGGAGGGCATGGTGATGGAGAGGATGAGGACCGGATATGAGGAGGAAGAGGAGGGAAAGGAAAAACAGAGAGAGAGAACCAGAGGTTATGAATACTGAGGACAAAGAGGACAAAATCAGTGACTTTTGTACACAAAAAGAGACCTTTGGTATAACCCCGGGGTCAGTGGAGAACCCTACTGACAAAAAACAAGGCTTATCACTTGTCTTGAACACTTGCAAAGAAACTGCAGCTTGTTTAAAACTCAGACTTAATGCCTTAATAGTTACTGGATACGGTTTAGTGTAAGACCAGGAGGTTGGCTGATTGGACTTTCCCAGGTCAGCATGGGGGTCATTATGAAGCCTTGTTATAGATATTTTTGTAGACAATTCTACAATGTCAGCAACATCACACATAGACATCAAAATAATACATCGCAAAACAAACAGTATTCACAGACAGGAAGAAACACTGCATGTTCAAGTAATACATTGATAAGAGCATGGTGAGCATGTCGTGGGATGTTTTGGTGCACAGTGACCTAGAGCGCCTCCCAGTGACCAAGGTGAGAGAGGTCAGATATGATTTTAAGAGTATTTTTGGTCCCGCACCGGTTCGGGTAGCCGCCCGTACCCAACGGGTAACCAGCAAAAAAGTTGTGTAACAGATAAAAAATATAATTATATAAATTCACGGGTACGGGCTCAGGTAAAAATGAACTGAATGCGGGCAGGTAGCAGGTGAGAACAAAAAAAAAGAAAGTCTGAAATGAAAATGCTTTGCAGTATTTTTAACATCGAAATCAGCTGATATTATCAAGTCTAATCAGCCACCAGGTTTTTTTTTTTTTTAACTGTAAAGTGGAGCCTATTACTACGAAACTTCAGAGTATATTGCACACTGTTATAAGGCGTACAAGTGAGCAGTCATTATAACATGAGTATGCAATCATTGTTGTGTGTGTGTGTGTGTGTGTGTGTATGTGTGTGTGAGAGTGAGTGAGTGAGTGAGTGAGTGAGTGAGTGAGTGAGGAGAGAGAGAGAGAGAGAGAGAGAGAGAGAGAGAGCGCCGTGGTATCTGCGGCTGCGTATCTGTGTGAATGTGCAGTACTGCCCTTCTTGCAGAGACATAGATGATGTTTGTGCAACAAGTAAAAATAAAGCACTTTAAAGAAGGTGAGTGTGCAGACTATGTGGTTAATCACGTGAGGGGTTGCGGGTCTTATATTTATGGGTTCGGATGGATCAAGATTTGACATGGAGATAATTGAGGGTCGGTTTCTGTACTGAGCTTTGAGGGTGGGGGTGGGTGCGGATTTGCAAAATTGGACCCATGCAAAACTCTGTTTTTGGTTATGTCTTTGTAGTACAGAGACTCCAATGATCTCGGATGATCTGTTGAATACGCGCTGTATTTATTTTTGACTGTCTGACTTTCTGAGGCGCTGAAGGGATGCTTTCAATGATGGATGTATAAAATTCTTATTGAAAGTGTTGGATATTTTAATCTACGTTCTTGCAAGACAAATATTTGCTCTAAGAACGCTGAGATAAGAAAGTACTGCCAGGTAATATGAGATGTCCCCTGCTTGCAGTATGCTTCTGTTTCAAGGCATACGCTCTCAAAAGTTTATTTATGTCAATAACTGTACTTGGTAGTAGAATTAATGGATAATACATTTGGCCAGGCATTCCCAGAGAAACAGAGTTAATTAAGTTACCTTTTTCATCCTCTACTTATGGTTTTTGTCTGGTATAAACAATGATTTTCTCATCAGTACCTTTGCTGGCTGCTCCTCTACTTTCGGCATCTCCTCAACTTCAGCTGCAGGCTTGGGCTCTGGTCTCCTCCTGGCTTTCCTTGTCGGGGCCACGTCAGTTGAGATGTCAGGGGTTTCGGCAGGAGAGTCATCCTGAATCTCTGCCGGTGCCGCCTTTGAACCCTCAGCTGCTGTAGCTTCACTGTCTGACATCTTAATGTCTTAGTACATGCCTGCAAAGTGAAAAAAGAAGAAAGGATATCAAACTTAGTCACATAAGAATCCAATTAAACTTCTGCATACAGTATGTTGTTTTGATAAAGAAAAGTTTATTTAGTTTTTTTTAGTGTGAGTTAGTGTGAGGTTTGTACTGAAGACCGACTGGATGAGTTAACGATCACTTTGAAGATTGTGACATACAATTGTCCATATAGTGAGACTGTTACAGTGTCCAGATGGGATGTTTAAGTAAAAGTCAAATAATTCCTCCATCATTGGATTCAAACACTCCTTCCAGGAGTTATTTGGTAATAAAACAGTAATTTGCTGTTTAGCGAACCAACTTTCCCTCAACCAGTGATATCATACATTTCCCGGTGTGCATTTCAACAACATCCAGGGAAAAGCAGTCAACAATTCAGCTGTTGGTTATCTGTGAAGTTGGAGAGTGTAATAAATCCAGTCTGGGTTTTCTGATTCCCAAACTGAAACAAAAGGGGTCCAATTCACAAAAAGAACAGAATATTGTGCACACTGTATGTAGTGTACAGATACATAAAGCATCTCTGTGCATGAAAGTACATCATACCTCACATACATATAAGGAAAGATAGAAATAACCTACCTTATATTTAGATGTGAACATGAAATATTCCATTAGCAAATAATATTGTTGTAGAATTTCAGTATTAGGTGATTTGATAGTCATTTGTTCAAGGCACAGTGACACATGCAGGCTTCACTATAGGTTGCTAGTAGTTTTGGTGAGCTAAACACCCGTTAATGTACTTCACAACTAACGCTAGCTATGACTAGGAGGAACGTCAGTCATTTCTACCAATGTATGCTGTTTTAATCATTATTAAAGCACATCGCAGTCGGAAAAAAACAACACACACTTTTATAGTTTTGCTACAAACTCACCTTTTCTCCTGCTCAGCTGTCAAAGTCTTGATGCTAGCAGTTAACGTTGCCTCAGGCTGCTAACAGTTTCCTTCTTAAAATCAGCAACAAGACAAGTTTATCTTCTTTATTTCGGGCTGCACTTCTGTTCCAACACTTTACAGGCCTTTGAATTTCCCAGTAAATAATTCAATGATTCGGGGTTTCTCTCCAGCTTTTGTCCAGCAGGATTAGCCACGTCACATTTGTTTTCACTGACAGGTCCAACGGTTAGCCGCGCTGACGCCACAGTTCCGGTTAGCATCTTCAAAATAAAAGTTGTTTTACCGGAACCGGTGCAATAATTTACCGACTATTCACACAAAACGGGATTCCGTGTCAATAGTCCACATGCTACTGGTTTTCCATGCTGATAGTAGTTTGCTCTATTGGTACGGAATAGGTTTCAGGTGATATATAATTTGCCGACTCCCCCGCAGAATCTGATTTCCCTTCGCGTGAACGCGCACGCACTTCACGCTACAAACTAATCCCGATCTCCGCTTCGGTTTAAATATGTTTAGTGGAAACAGTCTAATTATCTTCGGTTTACTGCAGGATAAATGAATAACGGCAGAGTAGTAAATCGACAGGGAGATGATTTTGGTTTGGTCACAGTTCAATGTGTGACACAAACCAAAATCTCTTTGCTGACATATCTGTAATGTAATTTGTTACTAGTGGCAACAGAGGAGATATTAAAAATGCAAGATGTGACACACATCCAGAGGTCCTTGCATTTTTAATATAAGAGGGAAGTCAGATTTTGGTAGATGTAGGGACTCCCTCCCTAATCTCTCCCCTGTTGCCACTAGTTACAAAGTGTGGCCATACCTCTGACATTTATAGCATCTGAGGGGAGGAGGAACATTAATAATCTGTCGAATATGACTAAAATTCACAGCTTTCGTTTTTTAAAATGTATAGCAATCAAAATGAATGCCCACATGTCCAGAGTTGGGTTTGGCTTGGAGTGTTTTGTGAATCTTATCAGTACTATAATAATATAATATAATACTATAATACTAAAATATCTCTAAATTTCTTGTTTTACAGATGCAAAACTGTTATATTACACAATATTACACAATGTGCAATTAGATATAAAAACATTATTATAAATATTATGGATGGATAAATAGTATTTTTATAATCATTAATCGCACTCCAACCACCAAGTGACGTCACCTACCTGTTTGGGAGAGTTGATAGCAGGCGACGCCCCCTCTCCCACCTGAACTAGGAAGTGGAAGGACGGGACGGAGCGTGTTTGTTTGCTTTCTGTTCACATCAGACAGGTGAAAGCTGAGTAACAAGAGATCAAGATAGTGCTAAAAGGATTCAAGATATATATTTTTTGAAAATACGTCAAATTACAAAACGTGTTAAATGTTTATGTCGGTTGAAGATTTGTTGTTTTCGTTGCTGTCTGAGCAGCAGGTGGGAATTACTGGCTCAGACTGACTTTTGGGTGTTTGGTGTGTGAGTGTCTCTTTTCCCCTGGTAACATGTGCTTGATACACTATTATAATGTGAGAGAAGTTTTGTGCTTAATAATTGTATTATTTATTACACTAATTTTCAAAATGATTTAAATCAGTTATTCTGTAATCACCATAAATTTGTAAGGAACAACAACACTGACCAGTTTTATATAAGAGGCTTTGAAAAGTCAAAGAAACAAATTCAATTCACACTATTTTGGCTAAAAATCAGTGCAGTTTGTGAACCAAATTAACACAATTTAAACACATGCATTAAATGTCCATGTAACCAATAAGATATAGATTATTGAAATGAAAAATATGGGTATGCAAACACTAAAAAGTGCCACAGTCCAGTGTTGCTTCCTGAACTCTAACCCTTGTCTCTTCCTGTTCTGCAGGTTTGTCTTGTCTAGCTGTGAGCTGAAGCTGTAACTCCTTTCATCATGTTATTACCTGGGAAACACCACCTGTCACACCTGCTTCTCACTGTCCTGCTGCTCGGTGGTCAGACAGCAGACGGAGCTCAGAGCGGGTCGGAGTCGACATCCTCTGTGCGGCTGGTCAGCGCACCCTCCAGCAGACACATCGTGGTGAAGGAGGGATCCAGCACGCTGATCGAGTGTAACGTGACCGGAGGCCACGATGACATCAAGTGGTACAACTCTAAAGGACCTCTGCTGGGTGACGACGCAGGTAGGAGGAGAAAACGGATAGAGTGTTGAGAAACAGTCCTTTTTGTGCTACAGAGTAATTTTATATGTAAAGCCAAAGGTCAACTATGTGTTTAAGACATAAATCCATAAAAGTGAAGTAACTGTACACTCATTTTTGAGCAAAACTGACACAGGGTGTCAGTATCAGATGCTATGGCTTCCCTTACTTGTCAACAACAGAGGTCTAAACACCCAGTAAGTGTAGATGTGGTGATTTTCAGGTAAATAAAAGGTCCAGATGAAATTGTGAAGACAACATTGCATGTAACATATTACATTTTAAACACATTTTGCACCAAATGGCAGAATAAAAACACTCCAATTGTAATAATTGCAATAAAATTTCAGAAATTACACAAATAGTTTATGCCACAAAACACTGATGACAAATCAGAAAACTATGAATTCAGTTTTTAGGTATGTTGGTATTACAGAAAACACTGAATTACTCAATAATCCAATTTATCAATCCCTAAATATAAACATCTTATTCCCAACTCTTGTCCATATCATTTTAACTAACCATTAGCCATTAGGTTGTGAGTCTAAAACATGCTTTCATGCATGTTTCTGTAAATTTTGACACCCAAAATGCAGCTTGTGAGTCACCACTGGAACACATTGTTTGTTGAATCTAATCTGAGGTATAAAACTACTCAGGTAGTGTTTTGTGTGGTAATTTGTGGAAGGATTCAAATGACATTGAGTCTAATTTAAATTGAATAAATGCTAACTGGGTTTGTTGGCCTGTGTAAATGTTTTTGATGCTGCACAACAAGCTGCTTGATTGATGAGGATTTTCTAATCTGCTCTTAATGGGAAAGCTTCTCCCTGTTCCCCCAATTCTCAGCTCACTTCTCTCAAGTTTTTGGTTAAAACTAAAACTCTCTTTGTCTTGTTGTCTTATGTCTCCAGGTGGGAAGTGGCAGATTCAGGAAAAGGGCACCTTGAACATCACTGCAGTCTCCTTTGAGGACCGCGGCCGCTACACATGTGTGGCCTCCAGCGGCGCCAGTGGAACCACAAACTACACCGTCACTCTGCGCGTTGCCCACACTGACAGCGGCCTGGGCCTGTACTATGTCGTCGTCTGCCTGGTGGCCTTCACCATCACCATGATCCTCAATGTGGCACGAGTCTGCATGGTCAGCAGCCACCTCAAGAAGACGGAGAGGGCCATCAACGAGTTCTTCCGCACCGAGGGCCCAGAGAAGCTGCAGAAGGCATTTGAGGTCGCGAAGCGCATTCCCATTGTCACGTCAGCCAAGACGCTGGAGCTCGCTAAAGTCACACAGTTCAAGACCATGGAGTTCGCCCGTCACATTGAGGAGCTGGCACGGAGCGTCCCTCTGCCGCCGCTCATCCTGAACTGCCGCACAGGTGTGGAGACGGCGAACCCTGGGCCTGACTCTGCAGAGCAGGTAGGGAGGAAGGGGTCTGGAAACAGACAAGCTATAGGCCCGCCCAGCTCCGATGGACAGGAGGAGGAGGAGGAGGTGCGTCAGGCGCTGCTGTCAAGTGATGGACGAAGGACTGATGGAGGCGGCGTTGACATCAAGGTGTCAGTCCACACGGTTTCTGAAGCTGTTGGTGCAGACGCAGAAGAAGAGAAGGTTAATGGTGAGGATGAGAAGGCAGCGGTGTGCCTCCCTCTGCTCACACCAGGGTCACGAACAAGTGTGTCCTATGAGAGCAACGTATAGCCTGTTTGAGTCTGAATCCCCTCAGAAGAAACATAAGTTTACACAAGTGCTAAGGAAGATCAAAAAAATCATTAGAAATTGTTGGGTATCATTTAGATTTTAGCAATTCTGATTATCAGTTCCTGTTCTTATCAAATCCTGGCTCTAAATCTCGTCGTACTGTTTGAGTAAGAAAAGAAACCACAACATGTTGAAAGCAGCAGCTTTATTTCAATGTGATCAACTGACAGATCAGTTGACAGAATATGTTTTGATTCTGTCTGGTTAAAAAGCAAAAAAAAGAAGAATAGAAATATTTTAAGTTGCATTCTGTTTTTTTTTCTCAAGATGGACATACTACCATCAGCTGATATTGGACATAATGTCTATGTTGACATTTCATCAAGCTTACAGAGGTCTTTCTTGCGAGTGCTTGCTCCCTCATATTATTACCACTATACACATGCACTGATGCACGATTAGCCAGTGATGATGAAGGAGGTGCAGTAGGTCCAACCTTACTTTCACGATCCAAAAAGCTGTTGAAGAAATCTTCAATTCTTATAAATTTGTTACTAGCACTAAATCAAACCTGCGTCTTGATACCCATCCGTAGAAAGATATCCATGCCTCAGTGATTTTTCTTTTATTCACTTCAAGCAAAACACATCTTTTAAAAGCTCTTTTGGGGGGTATCTTGCCTTTATTTGATAAGAGTACAGTAGAGAATGAGAATCAGAAGGAAACCTGAGGGATCCAACATAATTTATTGACTGAATTCAAATCAGTGACATTGCAGTTATGCAACATAGGTCTTAGAGTAGCAGGACACTGTGACACCTTCAACAATACCTTTGAGAATAAAACAGCTAACATGCAAAATTCATTTTTTAAATTCAATTTTCAGTTGTTTCTTTGTGATTTCAAAAAAGGACAAATGATGCAAAGTTTTACCAGATCCAAATAGCATCAACTGAGCTCAGAATTCTACTTCCTCTTGTTTTGAATATATTTTTGTTTTTGTTTGTTTTTTTCATGTTTGTGCTGTGGGTTTCCATTCATTGAGTGTGGCAGCAGATATAAGAGCTCATTTTCCTCCTTCAGAGGACATCATTTGTTGTTGTTCACTTTTGTTCACTTTGACAGTCAGTCGGCTTCTCCAGAACAAAATGTTGCAATGAGATATCCTTATTTCATTGTGTTGACTGTTTTCATGTCAGCGCTTACTGTCAATCACCTGATACCCACAGGAAGAAGTGGAAGACTTTGAAATAATGCCTCAAAAACATGTCACAATGTCACTTCACAGACTTGATTGCCATCTCTGTGTCTGTTTATGTTGGTCTTTGTCAGTCAGGACAGCAGTTAATTCTAGGTTAGGCTTTGCCTCAGAGTGACAGATTCAACAAAAGCAATAAACACATTTTAAAAAATGCATGAGCAATACAAAATGTTAGAGGAACTTTCAAAAAAGTTTATACAGTAAACACCAAGCTTCTTGCTACTTTCATCTCTCAGGCAGCAGTGAAAGAGAAATATTCATGTGATTATTTTTACACTAGAGTTTGATATGATGGAAAATGGCTGAAATTGTGCTCATAAATATTCAGGTGTAATCTATCATATTTTGTTTGTGTGCAGGTCTGGAAAAATTAGGGACTTTAATATTTTTTATTATGAAGGTGATGCAGCATTTTCTCTTTTTACAGTGACATTTCTAAGTTCAAACAGTCTCCTCCTGCAGCTGGTGAAGTCACGACTGTACTGTGATAAATGAGGTTGGGAGGGTTAATAGTGACTCATTTGCAGTAAGTCAGTAATTTATTGTGTGCAGAAGTTTACATTTATATAAATATACATATTGTCCATATCCTGGTAAGGTGTCTGTGTTGCTCAATTTTGAATCACTTGAGATCTATAAGCATTAGAAATGTATATCTGTTTAAATGTTTATTAAATCAATTTGGAGCTTGTTTCAAGCAGTCACAACTTCTATAATTGTGTTTCAGAGGGATTTTTATATAAAATAGTATCATGTAAGGTGTGTACACCATGAATCAGTTGTGAATAGTTGAACAAAAAGTTTTTTGGAGTAATTGTGGTACTCTTTTGTGCTGAACTGAATCCTGCTGTAAATAGGCTTTTGCCACAGAAACTGGTTTATATTTAAAGGTGTGGCTGCAAATCTCAGTGACAGAAAGCAACTGTTTTTCTGACCACAGGAGAAAAAATATATAATTGACAATAAATAAATGATTATATACAACCTGAACATGTTTTGTCTGGTGGTTATTTCTGTCCTTTCAGTAACATTGCTAATGAACCACAGAGTGGAGCTGTTGGGCAAAACATCAGTTCTGTAATGTAACTGTAATAATGGTACATTCACTGCCTGAAACACTCCCGAAGGGTCGTTTTTGCAATCAACTGCTGTCACACTTGATATTATTGTTAAAGGAATAGGAAGAGATTTACTGCTGAGAGCTGAAGTGTCACCACGTCACAACTGCTGCTTTAAGTCCCAGATTTCAATGTCTTGCTTGGTTGAAATATTGAATGCAGATTGAAAATGTGTCATAATATTTTAAAAGTAATGTTCTCAATCCTGTTCATGTCATTTTGTTTGCTGGACACCATTTTACAGTAACTTGTAAATGTCTTTACATGTGGGTAAAGTTAGATTATGCACTCAACATAATTCATGAAACACAATACAGTTAATCCAAAGTGTTTTACAGCTCAGAGAGTAAGAAACAAAAGAAAAGGAGAACATCATCAGTGTTGAACTCTGATTTTCCCCTTAAACATCTGCTTATTCCAACACTTAATTTAAGCTATGGTGCTCAGTTCAACCTGACATATTGATATAGTTGGAAACTTTAGGATCTCCATTGGAATTTGAAATGAAGTTCTGTGGTTGTGAACAAGAATTTGTGATGCTGGACCAGCGGCAGGATTGATGAGGTTAATTTAACACTGTCCCTAAAGGACCTCTGCACACTGCCTGCATATACAGTATATGTCACTGACCGTCTTCCAAAGCTGAGATATATTAGAGCTCTACATTTAAATTATGCACTGTGCTGTGCTGCAGTTTGTTACCTTGTCATATTTATATTTTTGGTTCTTCTGCATCTGTAACCAAAAACTATTAAACATCTCAACGTCTGATAATATAATAAATCCTGTCTGTGCCAAAGTCATCAGAGTAAAACTTTATTAAGTTCTAAATGCAGCATGATAACATCAGCTCACAATGACAAAAACACTCATGTTCAGCAGATATAATGTTTACCATACTCACCATCATACTCTAGCAGGTATTTGTCATAAAACAAAGCATTGCACAAATAAAAAATTTTACCTGATGATGAGAAATAATAATAATAAAATATAGAGGAAAAATGAATTTAAATTATGTTGTATGCAGTCATGAATGCGTGTTTCATTACAACCTATGGTGTTAGGGAAGTAACTGCATTAATCATGTAACTGTGTGACCACCTGTGTATGTGTAATTATATAAACTGTGTGTTTCAACTATGCATGGAGGCTGAGTTCAGCTGTGTGTGAAGGCCTTGACAGTGTATGGCTGTGTGCACATCTGAAAACCATAGAAAGACGTGTAGCCAATAGAAAAGAAACTTAATGAGCAACAGTTTGGCTTTTTGGAAAGGTCATGGACAGACATCCATCTGTGGAAAGCTAAGACAAAGAGAGAGTATAAACACAACTCGTGCACATAACCTTGATTATTCAGTATCACCCCACTCTGAGTGCATGAGCACAGCACATGCTGCTAACCACTGTAGCATGATTTTAACTAATATGGAGATTATTGTAAGCGTCAGGGACATATGACGTACCAAAACTTGGACCATTGCTACAGTGCACGTGTGGCCTGTACATGTACGTTTTGCGTGACTCTTTAAAGGCAGTTTTACTGCAAGTACTGTGTCTTTGGTAATTAATTACCTCTCTCACCTACTACCTAGACCGGCTGACCTTTCAGCTGCTTCAACAGTTGTCAAGATGTTTCACTCAGAATCACAAATGCCAGCCTCATGGTGACACTGGTGGAAAGTCAGTAAGATTCATCCTCTGGGGATCATGAATGTTATGAATGAGATATTTCAGTTTGGACCAGAGGTGGACGAACGGACACTGCTGACATTCCCTAGAGCCATGACGTTAGCTACCGATAGCTTTTATTGTCATTTATCAGATCATTTCCACCTTTTGTGAGTAACTGAGCACTGAGGCCTCATCAAGCCCATCCTGTGCACTGTTGCTGTGCACTCAGAGTACTCTCCTAGAGGTTAATCTCCTGGAATACAGCAACCAGAGTGTTACAGTCTGCTCCATACCTGTGAGATATCAGGTTGGAGAGCAGCCCAAATAACAATAACCTTGAGCCTCTGCGTTGAATAACTCAAAAAATCCATCCTTCTTCCCTGTCCTGTCCTCTCTGGAAGCGAGCTTATCTAAATAGAATTGATTGGCTCAAGCGATCATTCATCATGCTGAGCCAAAGCAGACATTTAAGGAGAGAGGGAAGGAAGATTTTAGGGATAGGATATTTCCAACGGGCCCTCGGTGTCAGCGAGGTAAACTAAACGAATTGATTGGGCTAAAAAGGACAGATACTGTGTGTATGTGTGTGTGTGTGTGAGGGAAAGAAAAAATATATATATATGAGAGACTGATTAACTTAAAGGACACATTTATAAAAACTTGTTTGTATGTTGTGTGTGTTCCTTCCTCAGTCCGGATTGTGTGTGGCTGATTATTCATACTCACGTAAATGAATGAAGCCGGTGCATGCAGTAAATTTGGACCTCTTGAATTTAAATCGCTCATAAAACCGGGTCAGAAGAAAACTGTCACTTAATTCCATTTTATTTCCAATCAGCCTGAAGGAAAAAGAGCCAAGGACAGTAGATAATGAATTAGATGACACGATGAGAGAAGCGCTCATCATATCTGTTCATTAGAGGATTTGGTGCTGATGCAGCAGCCGTGATTAGCTCTGTTGTTCCGGCTGTGTGTGTGTTTACTTTTGTGATTCACTGGCATGATCCCAAACACAGTGTTGTCCTTTTTGCTTTGAGCTGGATTGTCTTGTCTTGTACACTGAAGGACAAACAAACACTTCAAACTTTTTTTTAAATTCTCTGTGAAGACAACAGATTAATTGCTTAACTTTTATTACAGCTAGAGGAAGTTTGTCCTTCCAAATCTTTGTGTTAATTTCTGCACCGACAAAAGCACAACAACTGAAGATGTCTTTCCAAAACCATGGGCATTAATCTGCTGCTAAAACAGCCTCCACTCTTCCGGGAAGGCTTTCCACAAAACTTTGGAACCTGGCAGCAGAGATTTGATCCCAGTTGGCTACTAATGTTGTGCGATAAGGCCTGGCTTGTAGTCGGTGCTCCAGTTTATCCAGTGTTGGAGCCAGCTGAGGTGGTTTGGCTACCTGGTTAGGATGCCTCCTGGACGCCTTACTCTGGAGGTGTTCCAGGCTCGTCTGACTGGTAGGAGACCCTGGGGCAGACCCAGAACACGCTGGAGGGATTACATATCTCTCCTGGCCTGGGAATGCCTCGGGATCCCCCAGGAGGAGCTGGTGGGCGTTGCCGGGGACAAGGATGTCTGGGTTTCCTTACTCAGTCTGATGCCATCATGTGGATGGATGGATGGATGGATGGATGGATGGATGAATGGATGGATGGATGGATGGATGGATGGGGTTGAGATCAGGGCTCTGTGCAGGCCAGTCAAGTTCTTCCTCACCAAACTGGGTAAACCATTTCTTGATGGAGCTGACTTTGTGCACAGGGTTAGTGTCACATGGAAACAAGAAAGGACCAAACTGCCACAAAGTTGGAAGAACACAGTTGCTGTACCCTAAAGATTCCCTTCCTTGGACCTAGGGGGCCCAAACAATGAAAAACATCCCATAAAGTATTCAAAACTATGTGGACTACATGTAGCCATGTAGTGTCTTCAGCTCTGTGGTGGCTGGGATTTTTAATATTATTTATTTTATATTATTATTATTTTAGGCAAAGTGCCTATAAATAAACAGTCACTTTTGTATTTTTCTTTGTTTTATAATATATAATATAATATAATATATATATTTTTTACAATTCATATCCATGTTCTTTGCCCTACTAACTGCCAGGCTCTATGAATAACATTGGAATCTGTTGGCTATGAAATTTTCATGGTCCTGAAAGGAAAATGCCTGCCGTCTTTGGTGATCCCAGGACTTTTAATCTAACACTACCAGCAGGGGGTCAACATCTTCACTTTCACTTTCACTGAAGGCCTGGCACCAGAGCTCCACCAACAGCGCATGTGCTAACAAAGAAATGGGGGCAATGTGGCTGACCTGATTCTCCACAGGGCCTTGCCGCTACAAACGGCCCCGCTGTCAAGCACTAACAGGAAATAATGGCTACAGCAGCATCACAGCGGTGGGCTGGGCTCACTGGGGACCAGGGTAAGGGTATTGGGGTCATGTCTTACGACAGTTCCCCGCATCCTTGGACGGATATACACTGCACAAGAAAAGTGGAGAGAAAGCGTGAAAGAGGTGAGCAATTATATCGCAGCGGAAAAGTTGTTACTTGGAGGAAGGCAGTAGGGCTAATTGTGTGTCCATGAAGCTTGGAAGGGAGTTGTAGGTCAGTCTCCAGCTCGGATGTGGACCACTGCACCATGAGATTGTTTTACTAGGAAACATTATCATGATTGTGAACTTTGAAAGCTTCTGCGTAGGTGTGAGTGGTTATTTCCTAACCATTTTTCATTCCTCGATGTAAAACATCATCACTTCAAGGACAGATGTAAAGGAGAATTCAAGAAACAATGTCCGTGTCATCAACATGCAGTGGGAATCATTTAATCAAGCTGTTAAATAGCCTTAATGGCATATTGTGAATTCATTACGTTAGACATAAGTTAGACATGCAAATACACTCAATGAAATAAACCACAAGCATCACTCCTGCAACATCTTATCAGTGGGACATTGTGCATCAAGACTTTCTTCACCCAGATTTTATATTCATAAAGACTGATTATCACAATTTAACAGAGTTTTAGAATATGCGTAATGTATCACACAGTGAAGACAAAAATGTACAAATAAGTTGCTGAGCAAGTGCCTAGAGTCTCTCAAAGTGATTAAAAATCTTCACAGTGTTTGGCATATCAGAATATTTCTTATCTTTAAAATATAAAAATCAAAAATAATGAACCCTATCTTATCGTGGCTTCTGCTAAATAAACTTTCATGTCAATTCTCACTCAATTTGGAACATTTTGAATCAAAAAAGTGTCTCACTTCCTTCTCTAAAAGATGGGGATGATTACATTTCCTGACAACCCCTGAAGGTGTTTCGCTTCAGTCACAATCAAAACTTATTTTTAATGACCCCAACTTCAGAAATTTTATTCCAAAAAACACCAAAATTGGAACAGGAAATTGCCTGAACCCAAGGGTCCAAGTTTGCTCTTGCAGCCTGTTGCTGCCTATAATTTGTTGCATTATGTGAGTCTTACACAGACCATATTAAATGCCTTAAATTAAGGCTCTGGGCTGTGCAGAGGTCCCTTCATTTATATTATCATTCTTCAAACCAACAAAGGAAATCATAATGATTTCTTTGACGCATGTCCACTGATCCAGACTGCAATTTAAATGTTCCCAAATGAGTTACTGAACATGTCATGTGGCTTTTTTCTCACTTGTATTCATCCAACCATGGTCTACCTTTTCTTATCTTCAAACCTACAAGCCAGCCAAGCCTTTACAAGAGGCACTTCTATTGTTAGAATCATTTAGATTGTATCCTCATTTGACTTCAGCTGTCACTGTTAAGCATAAAAAATACATGGACAGACAATCACTTACATAGACATACTGTGTATCTAAAACTATGAACAAATTATACCAAAATATTCTGCATCTCTGGATATCACAAGGTGTAGGTGGGAACATAATGTTCTTTTGTGATTTGGGTGAAGTGACACTCTAACACAATAGGATGTTTATCATTTCTGTTCTGGGCAAAAAAGGTGGATAATGTGCACATCCAGCCCTAGTTGGGTACCGGTGCAGGAAAAACAACAACAAGGGAAAAGGAGAGGCTGTCATCTCACTGAAACTTTCAAGCTCCCACGTTTTTATTGCATATGAGAGGGAGTTGGGAGGGAGTTGGTTTAAATTCTTCATTTAAACCATGGGGTGACACTGTGTTTAAGTTGTATATCCAAAATGGTTCATGCTGGAGAAGTTTTTTTTCTCCAAATCACCACCTCTAGGAGACTTCTAAACGTTTTCAATACCAATGTACCATAGGCTGATAATGGTGTTTTCTGATCTGACTCGCCAATAATCAGTCTTTTATTTCCAGCACATTTGATCATTACAAAAATGATTCAGTGTTTTCTGATCTACCATCATGGTGTTTAAGGTTGGGTTAAGTCTTGGCAGCAATGAGAGTTGTCAATACAGTAAAATGTGCCACAATGTTTTTTTTTCTGTGTACTGCATGTTTGCTAGGCAGCTGGTTAAACAAAACCAACATTGACTTTTGCTACGAGACAGGACGTGAACAGCATGTCATGTTTGTTGATCCGACCCCTGACCCACCGGAGGTGAATGAATCACACATCATCACCTCCGCCACTTCCTGCTGTTGGGTGTTTCACAGCATCCTGTTTATTAGCAAACATTGTATAAATAAGCAAACTGCAACATTCCCAAACAATTTATGTGACTTTGTGCCAAGCAGCACTTTGTTTTTGTTTGTATTTGTAATCTTAGAGGCAACAGACACACAAAAGACAGAACCCAGAAACTACAATAACGATCTTCTCCTCCACAGCAGGTAAATATTAAATCTCCTGACCCACCACTGCATCATGTTTTTGTAGTCTGTTTTTCTGTAAATCACTGCAGAGTTGCCAGAATAATTTTGCCCTCATTTGTATAAAGTTAACATTTTTCACTTTTTCAGACAGCAGTTGTAATTTGCACATCTGGTTTTAGGCCAAATTTTGTAACTAGTGTAATGTTGACAGCAAAAGTCAGAGCTTATTGGAGTGATTATAAAGGCCTTCATGGAGAACTTTGTTCTTGTTTTGCAAAAACACAAGAAATGTTGCTTTTTTTCCATAAAATTAACTTTTATTTTACATCGATTTAGCAGACACTTTTGTCCGAGGGAACTTACTTTATTCATGCTCAAGGACAAAGGAATCAAACAACCGACCCTACAATTAATGACCAACCTGCACTACCAACTGAGCTATATCACAGCATATCATTTTATTTAAATGAAAACCAGTGTTTTGAATATCTAGTTTTTGTCTCTGTTTTTAATTACCACATATTTTTTCTTTAAAGGAGAGTTTCCCAGCCATTCATGGGTTATAAACCACTACTAGACTTTTAGATTTTCACATCATTTCTCCTTCACTCTCCTCATTTACTGTGTCTCTTCTTTGTTGCACATACTGTGTCCTGGTTCTCTCAAAGACAAACTTCACACCACAACAGATCAGCCAACAAGATTTTGCCCTTGTTGTCATTTCGCTGGTGGTAACGGCTCTGCAAGCTTCACTTGGCAGGACAGTTAAATTAGATGACTCGGCCTCGGCGGCGATGCTCGGCCCGACTTTTGGTCGTTGGGTTAAAGATCATTTCACGGCACGGTCTCAGACAGATTTACTGAGTGGCAGACACACTATAAATATGCAATAATGAAACTCATGAAATATTTATTGACCAGCTTCTTTCTCCATCTTTTCTCAGACAGGTGGGATGTGCTCCTCTGTGAAATAAGACTCTGGAACTTACTGGATGACATTACTGTAATGACTGTTACTATTCAAGCCACTATTCAAATGGAGGATTTTAGCTCTGGTTATAATTCAGTCTAAGCCAAGCTGTCAGAGGCAGTCTCAGGCTACAGAGCCTTATTTCAGGGTTTGCCAGCATCCAACATCGGCTCCGTAC
This sequence comes from Scomberomorus guttatus, assembly GCA_038419695.1. NCBI lineage: Eukaryota > Metazoa > Chordata > Actinopteri > Scombriformes > Scombridae > Scomberomorus > Scomberomorus guttatus. The sequence goes on along the minus strand of CM076460.1, from coordinate 27,448,410 downwards.
GAGCTGCATGGCAATAACATTCTGTCATATTTAGGTCATGGCAACTGGCAAGCGAATTACACTGTGCTCAATCTTCAAATACATGACACACTGTAAACAAGTTCAGTATGTATGAAAGTGTGTGTTGGCATCTCTGAAATATACAAATATGTGTTTGCATTTACACTGTTGTTACAGGATTTAAGGAGGCTACAGTGCAGTAAAGTCAGTGAGGTTTTAGGACTGTGATAGATTTTTATTGTTTTGTCTTTATTGCAACACATTGGACATTAAACAATGACGATGGGGTTAAAGTGCTGACTTTTAGCTTTAATTTGAGGTTGTAAACAGTGTAGCATTTGTAACCCTTTGGCCCTCAGTCACAGGGCATTACAGCAGGACAATGATCCTAAACCAGCAGACAAAGCAACCAATGATCCAAACAGTGGAATGCTATTGACTGTCAATGGTCAGCATGTCTTGGTTGGGAGACTGGCAACACTACAAGTATGACCCCGACCAATCATCGTTCACGACCTGGCGCAAGCTCATAGGTCGTCGGGGAGGAGGGTCAAGAAATCATGGCTACAGAATGTTTGATGCTGGCGGTCTTGTGTTCTGAAAAGTTGTCATGTTGGCCATCTGCCTGATGAAGACCCGGTAGGGTTAAAAACATTTTGGGAGCTATAATCAAGTGTGTGGACACTTTACTTTCACCATCTTTATACCTGTTGTCCAGCACCTGACCTAAATATAGTATGGGATGTACACACCAATATCTCTTTGTTAGGTCAGAACATCAACATCACTCCACTCTGTTCTTCCTCTACTCCCCGTCTCTGTGGCGTCTGCCCTCTGACAGGCTGATTCTAGACCCGCCCTCCTGAAGCTCGGCAACCAATCAAAATGACAAACGACAACCTGTGATCTTGACATGATAAAGGTGAACAATAATTGCAGATCTGTCTCCGTGAAAGTCGTACTCACTAAATAAAGGGCACACTGCTTCCTGCACTGACACTGAATGTTGAGATTAGATGTAAATGTGATGCTGAATCATCCAATATGAACATCATTTTTAGGATACTGGGCTGTAAATCAACATGCAGAAATTTGAAATAGATGCTTGGGATACAGTGAACATCACAGTGAACAAGCTGTTGCCTTTAAAATGACATTATTATCATGTGGTAATGCAGTTGTATGAAGAGACTATTTTTGAACTATACTAAGTGGTGCATTGAATATATGACAATTAATATTCAGCTGCTGAAAAACAGCGATTCACTGATGAGCTGCAGACAGTTAAATTTAAGCAAAACAACTGAATAAATGAGCAGAGTAACATAATGATTGCAGATGCTTCTGCAAAGGGCTCGAGGGGACATTGGATGGTTTGATGAGTAGGAAAATGATGTGAATCATATGCTATGGCCTACTCAGATTTTGGAGCGACATGTTGGATGACGTGTTTTCCACCCCCATCATCAAAACACCAAATGCAGGAGTATGTTTGGGAAGAATGTTGTTCAACCTTCCAGGAGAGTTGACAGACTTGTTGAAAAGGTGCCTGAACATCTTTCTTAAACATTATATTGGTGTTAAACTTTCTCAAAACTGATGGTTTTGCTGTGGAAGATGGTCAGCAGCGATGTACAATACCCATATTGGTGATTTGTAGTTAATGGACTGAAACCGGTTAGAAAGAAAGTAATGCTAGCTCACCCTCTGTGAAACATACAAGTCAGAAGGACCTCAATTTCTCCCAAAGTTTGATCCAAAGGAAGTACTAAAACTTTGAAAAGAGCTGGCTGCCCTTTCCAACATGGCAGGACTATGTGGGAGGACTCATGCAGGGAAGATGGCTGCAGATGAGAAGGATATGAAGCTTGGGTTGTAAGATTAAAGGAGAGTGTCCTCGTGTTACTCAGAAAGCTGAAAGAAAACTGTCTTTCCCTCTCTGCACCCACGAGACGTCATCATTTTAATGCTTCATTTCTCCACCATCTACAGCCTTGGGTTCATTTCTCTGATGTTCTCATTAAGCTCCCCTCAGTGGCTGCTCTTGTATGACATTGACAATTTATGTAACATCTTATTTCATGTCAAACTGTACTGAAAACCTGGGGGGCCTCTCTCTGTTAGTGTCAATTAATTATGTGGCAATAGCCCGAACTTAATCACAGGAAAGACCAAAACTGTTCGCTTGTGTAGAAAAACATGAGTCCATTATTCTTCCAGATTGGATGTTGGATTTCTAGCCGTTAAGACATTTTTTTTACTCAAGGTTTTCATCCGCCTTAGAGCTCCAGTGACTCCTCGAATGAGAAAAATCACACCCTCAAAACTCAAATGGATCTTGGCGAGGATGAAGTGACCATCTCATCTGCCGTAACGGCTTTGTTTTATCGCTTTGAGTCCCGGAGCTGAATGGCGTCCCAGACAAATGCCGTCAGTGTGTGTTTGCTCATTTGGCAGCACTTTTAACACATTGAGTTTTTCAGGAAGCTTTTATACAAGGAGAGAACGCCACATGGGAGCAACAGCTTGTGTAAACAAAATCTTAAGCAAAACCACCCACCCGTAAACAGCAGACAGGCTCGCACTCATTCACACACACACATATTCCAAACACATTTCCTTTGCCCTCCACCACCTACGGTACTTTGCAAGAAAAGCACTTTTATTCATAAAACACTAGAACACCAGGTGTTCTCTGATGTCTTCATACCACAGGTTTAGATGTCATTAACAGACTACTGAGCTGCTGAGATAGCAAAACCAATTTGGAGTCAGAATAAGCTTCTCTAATGGAGAGACGAGACAAGGGGGCTCAAGCTGTGGAGGCCTGACAACTGGTGATAGAGGAGCTACGCGATTTCATCAGAAACACTTCTCCATGTTTTGATTTTTGCAGAAATCTTCCATGACGATATGTGTGCAAAGCTATTGAGATTAGTAAAACCAATTAGGTGCCTGAAAATCTTCACTAATGAAGAAATTAAATTTGTTGATAAATGTGAACCAGAAACTCTAAGTCTAGTGTTTGTTGAAGGAACTGCCAGGATGTCAACTTTACAAATACTTTTCCCAAACGCCGGTGTGCACCAAGAAACTGCACTCATTTGTTGGTCCAACTCCACCTGAACAAGGTAGATGGTTGCAGCCAAACTGTGGTATAGGTTTGTGAAGTCAGAATGACGTCTCTACTCGCACAGGGAGAAAATTCATGTCCGAATGTCATGATAACGCCAATAGTTCCTCCAAGAACTGTGACTGGTCAGCATGGGTTGCGTGTGCTTTCGATTCCAGTGGAGACTGTTGACAGGAAAAAACAAGATTAAGGAAATCAAGACAAGACTTGGTATTTGTCTCCATCTCAGTAACACACACTGACACACAACTATAAATCCCCCTTAACAATGTGGTAGTCTCCTATTTAGTAATGAGACAAGATGAAATAGATATTATCCAAGTCCAGTGCCACCATCGGTAAAGTAAAAAAAAACAAAAAAACAACGACAACAAAAAACAGAAAATAAACACAGTTACTGTGAACAATATAAAGCACAATATTCCCTGATCACATATACGTACATGCATGTATTCTTGCTGTGGTGCGATCAACAGGTGAAAACAGATGCTGAACTACAAATTAAAAACCTACAACGTAGGCTATGTGCAGCGAGACTGCTGTTTATGCATCAAGTATAAATCAAGCTTGAGCAAGAAAACTGAAAAGATAAAAAGACTCAGCAACTTGGAAGATGTCTTTGCAGGTCATATGGTGCTCACATGGCTTTGCTGGCCTGGATCATCCATGACTGTGTTTTTTTACATTTTTCGTGTGATAAAGTTTCTGTTCCAAACACCGACTGTAACTTAAAGGTCAATCTGTTGCCTTGTTAAATGAGACTGCTGTGTGGTAACTCTTGCTCTAACCCAACACAATGTCACCAAAAATCAGCTGTTTGCTCAAGTTGTCTGATTCTTTTCAAGCTGCAACTCAGAGGAAGCAAGGGGGGAATGTTAAAAGTGAGAGGAGAGTGGAGAGCTGTTCATGGCGGGCTGGAAAAACAGAGCGTCTTCTCCGTGACGGGGACGGAGGGGATTGGTTATTATCCTGACATGCAGCTGTGGACTGACGGTGACGACTCGGTGTGATGCACCAAAAACACTCATCAAACACAACATAATGGCACAACCTACATACTGGCTGTGCCTGTAACTATAAATTTATAATATCAGTCAATCAATATCAATGTCACTTATAAATATCAGGCAGCAGCTCACTAATGTTTTTCACCTCGCTGGTTTACTTCACTGCCTGTCTTCTTGGTCTTCTTGATTGTGATTCCTGTTCCTACTGGAGCAGCGGGAAACCCTGAAAACCCTCTCTGTAAACGGGAATATAAGTGGAATATTCATTTTCATTAGCCATGTAAACAGCTTAGTAGGAATATTGTCTTTTTTCAGTATAAGGGCAAAAACCAGGATATTTTGTGTATGTAAAGGTGGTCACTGATTCACATACTGATGTGCTTTATATTGATTTCCTGACAGGCCTGGTTTCCTTCTCTTCCCAGTCTGTTGGCATCCCGAGGAGTCAGTTAATGGTGCGTTACTAACTCCAGCCCAGTCATCCTTTACATGCTGCTCTCACAAGAACCCCTTCACCCTGAATATCCATCACTGCCGGACTGTATAGTAGCGGCAAGCTGTGCTCATAACATATTTATAAATGTGGCCTGAGGGAGGCTCGCACTCTGAATGCAAATGTGCTGTTCAGATGTTGCATTTTTATCACTTTATCACTTTTTTCCTCATGTGCCACAGTACGGACACTGTTGCACCGTTGAGGACCGTCCGGAATCTACTGAATGAATTGCCATGAAATTTTGTACGGGCACTTGTTTGCTTAAAAAGTTGACCTCGGGAGCAGAGCACGAGTCAAAAATAACAAAACCCTCTGGCAAGACCCTCTCAGATTGTTTGAACACATTTTAAAGAAAGTTTTTGGTAAAATGGATTTGGGCTGTGTTAGGTCAAGTCAATTTTATTCACAGTATATAGCGCCAAATCATAACAGAAGGGGCACTTTTCACATAGTGCAGGTCTAGACTGTACTCTTTAATTTACAGAGACCCCATGAGCAAGCACTCGGCAACAGTGGAAAAACTCCCCTTTACTGGGAACCTCAAGCAGAACCAGGCTGTAGGTGGGCGGCCATCTGCCATGACCAGTTGGGGTGAGAGAGAAAGAGGGAGGGGGGAGAAATCAAGATGTTAAGCTGCATTTTGTTGCTTTTTGCTGCTTTCTTGAGTGCAGCGGCAGGGAACTGAACATCTGACCTGCTGTCATCTGACCCACTATTACAAACTACCTGCTATTACTTACCCATTGTGCCAGGGAGGCAGTTATTGTGGCAGCTTTTAGTAATGATACTCTGCCTTGATGAAGGATCATGTGTAAACAATGATCCCACATGTCAACGAGCAAGACACCAGTCCCCATTCTGCTCACTCAACATGACTCGCTCTGTGTGAGAGCATCAGCTAAATGCATGCAATATAAATTTAAATTTGAATGCAGATGTCTCCCTAAGACGTGATCCCTCACTAAAAGCGCCCCTGTATCAGCTGAAAAATGGGGAACGCTGTGTTGTAAAACAGCCCAGAGGAATGCAGATGAGTGTGGCTTGGAGGCAGATAACACAAACATTACAGGTGTTACATTCCTGCTTTAGTGTGCAGTGAAGCTGCAGCGAAATTGGATTGCAAGGGGGAATGTAACACTCAAGTCTATAATGATCACATTCAAGGCCCTTTTTCATAGAGCAAATCTTTTCGGTGGAAATAATTTGCATGCTATTTATAAACTGACTGAAACTGTACATATAAAAGGTGAAATTTTGCTTGTGTTTTGGGTGGCGATGTGATGCCGTCACACATGGCAAGATGGGTCACCTTCACCTACACCTCACAGCAGCTAGTGCACTTTAAAAAAGCCCTAAAAACAAAAAGTCAAACACTGGCACATTGGACCCTCTTAGCAGTTATATGAGAACACTTGTTCTTATAAAAAGATGCTTACAGTCCACAAAAGTGCTTGTGTGCTTCTACGCAGGTAGCCTGTAGATGGTGACGGCAATTTTAACTATTTACATGATAAAAATTTTGAGCAGATGTGTGTTTGCCACTGCCTTGGTCACTGTAGACTAAATTCATTGACACGTTCTTATAAAAAGATGCTTGCAGTCTTTTGATGATGGGTCTGGGCTAGTCTCCCCCTGTCCACTGGGATAATGGCTGATGTTGGAGTGGCTCTTCTCAAATGCAATGCTCGCATATCCAAGATGTAATCAAACTGTCAGGCTCTCACCTTGTCCTTTTGTGGTGCAAAACTTTACTGAAATAACCACAGGAATTGCCTTAAATTTGCGTCACAGCAGATAAAATACTTTCAATGCTAGAAATTCTGACAGCAAATTTGTGCTCTGTGGAAAAGGGTTTGTGATTATATTTTGTATTTCATTATTTTGGTGAATGCATGCACAGCCTGTCCTTCTGTATGGCTCGTACGTCTGCTGTATCTGAGCTCAATAGGCTTTTGGTGCCTTCAAAAAGAGTCATTTTTACAGTGATTATTAGAAGAGTCAATCAGAACAATCCACTCATGTGGTATTCAAAACTTAAGCTTTGTAACTTAAGTAAGTGCAACATTTCTAAAGCTCCAAATTAATGAGTTGTGACATACAGAATGGATGCTGAATGCTTTTTTTGAAAATGTCAAAACTCATTCTTGTCTACTTTGTGCTATGAAATTATTATTATTTTTTTTTTTGATAAAGGAACAAGCAAAACAAAAAGGACATTTCACACTCAGTCACTAAGCAACATAGTGCTCTCATGACCTGAGGAGCTTTAACACCAAGCATATTGTGCACGTCTGCCCATGTCAAAACTACAACCTCGTGAACTCTATTTGAAGGCAGCATGTCAGCATCGAGCCCTTCTGGTTGTTTTGGAATCTCTCCAAAAAGAGAGCAATGACAGGTCTATGAAATATGCCCCTCAACCACCAATGACAGGACTGTGGAGAGTGATTTTCTTTGTTGTTTGGCAGATCACATCCAGTTTGTGCTGTATTACCTCCCTCTTCATGGAAGTGGATCATTTCATTACCATGTTGGAATTAAATGGTTCCTCAAGGAGCCTCTGACTTTAATAGTGTTGCGTAGATGTGAACACTATTACAAATAGCAGTAATGAGGTTCTGTGCCCTACATAGATTTTTCGTAATTGCAAATCTGTAAACTGAAGCTCTTTAAATGAAGGATAGCGTCCCCTACAAAGCGCGTGTTCCAAAAGGCCGTCACTACCCTGTTGATGAAAGGACCGCAGGTCTGTCTTATTGTTTGGCTCTGATTGATCAGAGCATGTGGCTTCTTTTTTTTTTTTCTTTTTTTAGATCCACACTAGATGTGTTAATTTAAACAGCAGCAATCAGGCAGTGATGAAGAGAACAGCACACTGAACGAGGACAAAATCTTTTGATGTTACAAATTGCTTTTTGACGGTCATGGACGTGACAAACATTTGCCAGTGCAAAAGTCCCTTTGACGGCTCTCTGAGAAGTCTACCTCTTCTTTAAAAGGCAAGACAGGTGTTCTCCAAGCAGCCATTTTTCTCCTTGCAGAAATATTAAATTAAAAATGAGCTACAATGCACCACATTTACATTGAACATTTGTATATAACTTTGAGATCACACAACCACCCAGAATATGATTAATCCATTGAAAATCTTAAGATTCAACACAAGTGAAAATGAAAAGTTTGTAGTTTGCTCCTTTGTGGAGGACGGCGGCTCTAATCAGCTTGGATTCACAGCAATTCTGGATTCCAGTTGACTCACTTCCTATTCCCTCTGTAGGCTCTACAGTCCACATTACCCATGTCTCTCCATCCAAGGTCTCACCCAAATTCTGTTTTTTTCTTCCTTTTTTGCCATTTCAGTGCAAATTGCACTGCATATAAACAGTGCAAGCAGCTTGTTGCCATCCATGTTTGTTTTGGTACGAACACAAGTGACAATTGGCGTTTGTGTAAGTTGGTGGAAACAATCTTTATTTGTGATTTGCCCAGTCTGTAGATTTCAGCTCGTCTTCAGGTCTGTTCCAACCTTAAGATCTGATCTTTCTGATGTTAAACAGTGTGAAGCAACCGGACTGTGTGACACATGCAACATGTTGACAGAAAGTTAGCTGTCCACCAATTGCAATGCCCAGATTTCTTGCATCCTCTTCTTCTTCTTTCTTGACTTTAGAGGAGCTTAGCTGGACACTAATGCTGTGGATATGAATATGTGAATGTGAATGAATAAAGGGACTGGCTGGGATCACCAGGACTTCAGTGTTAGAGAGAGTTGAAGGTGGCTTTCCATCATCCACCATTTTTAGATATCAGTGAGACAGGCTGAGATCCCGAGCGAGAGTGAGGTCGTCTGGCGGGAAGGACAGGTAGAGGTGGGTATCAATCAGCATAGCAACACTAAGAGAAACTGTGTGAGCAGATAATCAGAACAAGGAAGGTAGTGTATACTGACAAAAGGAGGGGTCTTGGATTCTTTTCCTTGCTGTGCCACTTTAAACGATCACCCAGTTAGGACTGGGTCGAATGCCCTCTCTTGAGACAAGTAGATTATTTTGCACGAGGACACCAGAGACTTGGGTTAACACTCAACAAATAAGGCAGGTAAGGTAGCAGTGAGACCAGCCTGTAGTTCTCCATTTGAGATTTGTTCACTTTTTGAATAGTTGATGTTGTGTGGCTTATGATTCTTTGCCAGATAACATTGTTCTGGGTATGCATGTTGTACTGAAGCATAAGAGTTTGCTGAATATGAGTTATGAGTAGGCGTGTGCTTGAGGGGAGGCAAAGCTATATGTCTAGATTAATTAGTTATTGTTAGTCACTTTAGTGAAAAATAGGGCAGCATCAAGGCAGAAATTGGTCATGGACTCTTCAAAGTGTACAGATGTATGTTTTGGCTTTGAATCTAAGTACTCCCTCTTAGGTGCTGTCCCTTTATCTCCCAGAATTAAACTTGCAACCAATAAAAGGGATACATGTAAAGTTGAGAATAAATATCATAAGAAGCTTAATGACATCTGGAGGATTTCAGGCACTTCAGCACTGAGCAGCACCTGCAGGAAGACATATGGCCTGCTGGCTTTTGTTTACTTCAGCACCATATGTGCTGAGAAGTGCACGCAGCTCTAAGCATTCATATTGACACATGTGCTTACGTGTGGATGCACACAGTCACTTTTACCCAACACACAAATAAACACATCCACGCCTAAACACAATCACATGCATCAGCTCATATGTTTTATGTCATTTGCAAAAGCAAAGGACAGTTTTTTCATCATCAGCACGCAAATTAACAGGAAAGAAAAACAAAGCCAGATGAACACATGGTGCTAAGAGCAGTGATGGATGGCAGAGAGCGAAGCGCGATTTAGAGGCAGAGAGACTCCAGAGATCAAGATGACAAGGCTGCAGGTCTCGCTTTCACTGTTTGTTTTTTCTCCAGATGCTGCTTGACAGACAACCCTTGCCTTTTACAGAGATGTGCTGTCATCATTAATTAAACATTAACCACCTCAGTTCCTGAACGTCAGACAGGAAGTCTTGGAAGTTTCTTATGGCAGATGCCAGTGTTTGCGATGTGCCACAGTGCCATAATGTCACTCAGGGAAGGAATTGAACCAGGTGCAGCTGTAAAAGCATACAGAGATAAATCAGATTTCTGTGAAATTTGCACAGTAGGAAGCAGCACACTAATTCATTCATTTCCTACAGAGCTGAGGAGCTAGGGAAACTCATCTGAGACCTATAGGGTCAACACGTTTGTCAGCTGGATGTCCATTTCATCATCAAACAATCAGTGGGATTTTTTTTTTTTTTTTTTCAAAAATTCAGCTTTCCGGAATAAACATTTCAAAAAAAGGATGCTTGACCACAATATAAGTACAATCAATGCCAGTGATGTAACAGTGTGACCCATCAACCAAGTTGTATTCCTTCAACAGACAGAGAATGTGTTTCATCTTTTGTTTGGGCAGAGCTGCTTTTATCTAATCTAATCTAACCTGTAAAAAGAGTGCTGTTTTAAAATAACAAACTTGAGAAACTTGGATAAAGCAGAATAGCAGGAAGAGCTCCAGAGCTGCACAGGGACTGTAAAATGAATGATTACATCCTGCTTTGCTAAACCTGGAAAACTTTTAAGTATAATTGCTGTAACTACTCCCCAGTTTATGGATTTTGTTTTTAGGAATAGATGTGATCACACCGTAAGAAAACAACATTCAGGTTTGATCTCGATACCTCAATAACAAAGAGAGACATGAGATGACATGTATTTAGAATGGATTAGTTGGTTAACTACCACATCAGTCTAATTAATAGGATGCACAAAGTGGGATGTGCTTGGTAGTAGGCGGCAAATGGAAATATTTTGTATTTCATTAACAACATAGATTTGGTTCCATAGATTTAGGGTATTTTCCCCACTGGAACGATTCAATTGGGCAGATCTGAACACAGCAATCATCCTCACATGCGGACCACAACAACTGCACCAAGATCCTTCGAGCATTTTCAAACCTGGTTTGTTTGATCTGGTCCAAATCAGAGTTAGTAAACTTTTGTTTTTGCCTGAGTTCGACGTATTAAGTGTATCACAATGCATCACTAAAAGCCAGGTGAGAACGTTCACTCTGCTCATTGGTCAGATGTGTCTGGGACAGGAGCGAGAAAGTAAACACAGGTTAAAAAATGTCCTGAAGAAGGTCCTATCTGCCCAAATATCAAGAATGCAACATTGTTGCTAGTCATGGTCAGATTTCGAGTCATTCTCTGGCAGCTGACTTTGCTAATTTGCATCTAAATTTGAAAAGCATACCCTGTTACATTCTTGCTCCCTCCCCAGACACACCTAACCAATTAGAGGAGAGAATTTTCACGTGGCTCTTAGTGATGCCTTTTGGTTTGGTTGAATTATTTTCTGTGTGAAAAGAAACCGAACTAAGGTGAAAACACAAGTCTTCCAACTCATCCACTGATTCGGACCAGAGCAAACCGACTATAGTTTTGAAAAGAATGATATCGTTACCTGCATTATATGTATAATCGGAGGCATTTGTTCAACTTGTCCACTTTTTTACTGACTAGATGGAAGTAATTAAAAATGAAGACATACACAGATATTCTTTGGCAACTAGATCCCTTTGTGAATTTCTCTTAATGAGTGGTGGGCAGCGTATGAATTCCCCCTGATGGAGTATAGACACTGATGGTGGTTAAAAATAACCTTGGATATGACTTCTGGTAACTAAAGACATTTATTCCTGTAGCTGATCGGCATCTGAGGAGCCAGATGGATATGACCTGGACCTGATGAGCTCATTAAGTTGGACCTGGAGCTGTATCACACTTTGAAGGTTGGCTATTGATTAACACAGGAGCTGGAGAAGCAGAGATAACTACTGCAAAAAAAAAAACTGGCATGAGTTGAGACAGAAAGCACTTTTAAAAAGGGCTGCAATGATTATTTTCATTATTGATTATTCAATATTTCAATTGTTTTGTCTATAAATCATCTTGTCTTGTTTCACAGTCCAAAATCCACTACAAAAGTAGTCGCAAGTAATGATATTTATTCATGACAGAAACTAATGTGCAAGAATGAAGTTGCTAGGTCAATATCTACAACAGAAATAACTCCAGATTTACAGTGTTCTACAGCAGCAGTGAGAGACAGAGAGCGAGATGAGAGAGACAGATGGAGAGTTTTCTGTGTGCTGCATACAACCATGTTTTTCGTTACAGATGGAGACAGAGAAGTCTTGTCTCTTCATCTGTACAAAACCCGCCCAGACTCAAAAGTTTGCAGTCTCTTTTCTTGTTAGGAAAACTGTGGTCTCGATGTCCCGACAGGCTGGAGATTGTGCAGCCTACAAGGACACAATAAATCAGCAAAATAAAACACTAATGTGCAACTAAAACTTGCAAAAAAAGACAGACTGACAACTGCCAAGACTCAGTACCAGAACTCTCTATGTGACATCACCTGATACAATATAAGAAAAAGGTTATGCCTACTTTTTCTCTTAATTTCTGCCCCAACTGAAATTAAACACATGCATACCTGCTCTGTAAATCACTTGTCCTGAGTTCTCCTGAGTTCTGTCATCCCCTCATGTAGCTGGAGTCCTTATTTTGATACAGCAAATCAAATCTTAAATAAAGCGATAATGTGGCGTTCTATTATCAGCAGAGCAGACGGTCACACTGAGCCTGATAGCATCCTGCTACACAACACAAGAGCCACAGACTCTGAACAACAACCGACATTAGCTTTCCTGCTAAAGTCTCCTTACAAACATGAACACATATCTTGTCCTGCATCTTAGCTTGTTGAGCGAACCACCAAACAAACATTCAGTGGGGAAAAGTGCACTGCTAACATCAGTTAGCACGCTCTATAGCTAATTATCTGCTCAAGCTGCAGCACATTAAACAGAATGGAAACATGGATTAAAATGTCAATTCAGACCCGTTAGATGCTGGTTTGGTCATTGCTCTTCAAAATCTCTGTTAGCAACAGACTGTCTGTCCATGACTTGTAGTTACAGCAGTTTACTTTGTCTCTGTTCCATACGGAAATCAAGATTTCAATGAAACCTAAAGTATAAATTCAGTAAGAAATTCAACCTGCAAGTGGCTTTTTAAGGGAATTATATGAGGGCATAGAGTTGAGTCAAAACCTTTTCGACAATTAAAAGAAAATTATTGTTCAGGGGTTACTATTCTCTCTAGTCAATGAGGACAAAAGAAAAAAAAAATAGTTTGAATGGAACTGGGCTCCTGGCTGGTGTTCAGGCAACAGCTCATGTTCACAGAGGCTGCTGGAAAATTGTCAGTTTGCAGTAATGGAGGTCTGGAGACTGAAAGTCAACAAACTGGAGGCCAGGGTCAAGGAGGGATGGGGTGGACTGGGGGTAACAATCTTATATCATGAACTTGATGTGTCAGACCTAAAGGTCCGGTATTGGGATTCAGGTCAGTTCAGGTCAGATTTAGATCTCATCAGTATGCACGGAGAGAGAAAATTTATCCTGTAGAGGTCAAGACTGAAAGGGTGAGCGGTCCTAATTGGTGGTGAAGTGCGAAGCCAAGTGCTGTGACTTCTAATAAAACATGCCAGATTCAATCACCTCAGCTCCACTGCAACAGGGCGGCACTTTGTCTTACTTGACTGCATTTGATTGATCTCCCACCCCACACACACACACACACACACACACACACGCACACACCACTACCCTTCGCTCATCAATGCTCCTTCGCCCCACGAATTCAGAGAGAGACTATGACTCCCACCAGCATCACCACCAGTACAGTATCTGTCTCTGCAGAACAGAAGAAAGGTGTGAGAGCTGTATAAAACTTTAACCAAAAATGTAAATTCCAACTTCAAAGATTTCTTTTAAATTAATCCTCAATGTTCCTCAACCTAAGTACAGAGTCCCCTGGATAATTCAAAATGTTATGCCTAATGGTTTTAATTACTTCATCTTTGTTTCTAGAAAATTGTTTTTTTTCACCTGTGATACCCATGAGCCTTATCTGCCGCTGCTGTGAAGCCAGTTAGAGGCACAAAGACAACACTATCCTGCTGAATTCATCCAACATTATACCAGAATCTAAAAGTGAACATACTTAAAGTGCTGAATGTTTTATCAGGTTTCTACAAAATGTAATCCTCAGTCTTACCTTGTCAAATTTTAGCTTAGTGACATGTTTCTACAGAAATGCAACTTAGTTGTCTTCTTTCCTTTTAAGGAATAGTAGTAGTAGTAGTAGTTTCAACCTATTCACAATGAAAAGATTGACACCACTCTCATGTTTGTACAATAAATACGTAGTTAGATGGTTAGCTTAGCATAAAGACTGGAAGCAGGGAGAACAGCTAGCCTGGTTTTGATTTTTCCATTTTTTTGCTGATTTTTTTTTTTTTTTTTTTTGGCTGTTTCAAATCTTTTGCTGCATTGCAGACAACTCAGAACATGAACATTTTCCCGACCTCCTACTTGATAAAGCATGATGGAATGGCTCTTGGAGTTGGAGCCCCGACTTAGAAACTCAGGCCAATTTCATGCACCCTGACTTCTGCAGAAGTTTCGAATGGGATTAAATGAATTAAACTCTCCAAATGAAGACTATTTACTTGCTGTATTAGTGAATGACATAGGCTATCAGAAACGTGGCGATAATGGTACTTGATAGGCTATTATGTGTAATATTCTGACTAAATTATTGTAAAATATTATGTCTGACAAACTTATCTGTGCTTTATCCTCCTCTGTTTCGTTAATATCCAATTAAGATCTGCTGACGTTGCAGATATTCGTATGCCGTTTGCCAGAATGTTTGCATTTGACTCCGTGAGTCGGGGGACGTGCTCCAAGCTCCAAGCTCGAGGTTGGAATTTTTAACTGTGAAATTTCTGATTTGCGTGGAAAGCAGCATTTAATCCAGCATATACTCACTGTAGCTACAGTACATAGTTCAACAGTTATCAGTGTATGTAGGCTACATACTGTATGTATGTCTATTGTTTTATAACAAAATAAAACTAAACCAAGGCAGAACTCTCTCGCTTTTGTGTCCACTCTGCTTGATATCACATTCAAAAGTGTGAAATCAACCATTAAAGCACATAAAATAAAATCATCTACTCCTCTCCGTTTTGGCCCTCCCTCTACTCATGTATTCCACCCCCAAAAGTGGAGCTTTTTGGAAAAACGCTTCTGTAGAAAAGTCTGAAAATACTATGGATGGAGAAAGAAAAAAGGGAAGCAGAACACACATACAGAAGTACACAAACACACACTCTGTTGGTGTGTTTGATGTGCTCGCTATAATCCTCCTCTTCAGTAATAGGAGGGGGCTGTTTTTGTTGCCGTTGGGGAAAGCCATCATGTAGAACAGCTGCTTCAGGCTCTGGCTGATCAAATTATTACCTGCCTGATCTGACCAACCTGCTGCTTTGTAGTTTACCAGCTACCCAAGGTAAACAAATCCCTCGAAAACAAACTCCTACCCCCAGAGCTCTGAAATGAGTTACACTTTTATGTCCTTTGAAACAAAAGAACTTATTTTGGGAGAAGAAAAAAACTGTTTCTGAGTCACTATCAGGCAAGGAAATTACAATAAGACAGCATTTTTGTCTGGTTGCTCTTAGTTTGACCTAGCCCACAAGTCTCTGGCAGGAAAAATATTTAAATATTTATTGGATGGAAAAGCAGTGACCCAAGGTTTATGCTCACAAGTGCTCACAATTTGATGGCTATTCTGCAAGCAAGGCAATTAATGTTTAATTTGAAGGTACCATCAGTTAAACATGGTACTTCTAGCAGCAGCTGTGGCAATGTGCAATAGCATTGGCAAACTCTGTTATTTCAATTCTACGTTCACTAACTGATATAGTACAGTTCTAAATGTTACACTGGAAGGTATCCATCACTACGAGCAACCTGACTAGGGTGCGGTGGTGCCATGCTGCATGAGCTAGCAACCAAAAGCTTAATTTAGCCTGCCTCACATGCCACAAACATATTTTAATTCCTATAGGCACATTAACAGTGTTGTAAAACTGTAAAATATTTTTCCTGCTGAATTAAAAGAAAATATTACCAAGCTTATCAGACTGAATTACCATTTTCTGTTTGGGAGAGTTTGTCATATTGCCCAAACCAATGATGTATCTTTCCTATTTATATCATTTTTAGTCAACACAACATAATGTTGCAAGCAATTTCCTATCCTTGAAGCTTAACACACCTGTTGAATGCATATCCTTCATCATACATTTGAAAACCGATTTTTAAGGTATTGATATTGTATTAGGGTTTTGCTACATTTCTTGGTAAATTACTGCCATCAACTGTTGATCCATGGAACAGCATGAAAACGTATGCCAGGTGTGCCGAGTGTACTGAGCTGCATACTCGTCCTTGTTAAGTCGACTTGCAATACGATGGGCTTCCGACAGTTATTGCAGGTCTGACAAAAGCAGTGTAAGTTGGACTTTATGTTGTTCTAAATATTAATCGAATGATCTTATTGTTAATGGAATCAATGCTTTTTTTTGTTTAACTTATTGTTCACTACAAGCCATTATAAGGTGTGCAAAAAAAAGCAAGATAGATCACTTCACCTTGTAGTTTGATAACTAGTATAAAGGTCAGCAGTTCCACGCCAAGTTAAACAGATGTCTGTTAAAGTGTTTTTCTCCCTTCCAGCAGTGATGCTGATTACACTCTGAGGTGAGCAGTGAGCCTAGCTGCCGATACAACTCATTTAATAGCACACTCTATGATTTCATGGTCCCATTTAGATGATTGATTCTGGGCATCTTAACCAGCTCAGCTATGCATTAGTGATGAATGGCGCTGTGATTTAATGTTCTTTCATGGAGGCACTTGGCGATCAGCTAATTCTGTGAAAAACACAACAACACCTGTACTCTAGGGGTCTTTCCATCAAGGGAAAGGAACGCTGAATGTCACAATAACATGATTTTACTGAGGAATGTTTGTCTGTAAATTAAACCTCTACATCCATCCTGCTGTTGTTGGCCTCCTTGTTGTTGAGATATGCTTCCTGCTCACTTTGGTGTTTCACTGGCTTACGCAGCATGTTTCACAACATCTAAGTTTTACCTATTTTTACCAACCTCATACTTGGAGATTTGTGTCATAGCTGGCTGTCACATGAAATATCTTTAATAAAGTATCTTCGTGCAAGGTATTTGTGGTTAAATGGCTGCATGCTTGAAGGACATTTATATAATCTCCTTTGATACAAACGTGGTGCAGGATGAACCACAACAATGACATAAATCCTCTGTAGCCTCGGTCACAGAACACAGTTGTGTGATTTGTACTTAAACCATCATGGGGGACACTGTGTTGCATGGAGTGTCAGCATTATTACTTGTATCAAAACACATTCCTTCAAGCGTAAAGGACAAAATAATTACTTATATTTTCTCCTTCTCCTGCACAGACAGATGGATAAAAGCCTCAGAGCAGATCAAATCAGGTAAGGTTTGAGTGTCTGGCAGAGCAGTTGAGAGATAAACACAGTGTTCAAAATTAACTTTTTGGCTCAGGTGCCAAGGTCTGTTTGAAATGACACAAATTATATCCCAATTACAAGCTGTTATATGAAGACTGGTAGGTTTATACGAGAGAGAAAAGTAATAATAATATTTTTTTGTGCACACATTTCTTAATTATACTTAATAACACTCAGCTGGAGGAGTCAACCAGTAGTGAGTGGTAGTGGCAGATTGATTACGTAGTCAGGCAGTGGAAAATCTAAATGTTTAACCTGGATTTATTACAGTTTTAATTTGATTTTGGATATTTTAGATTTTTCTGTTAAATGTGATATTATCCTTGATATTGCTTAAAAATATATTAATTTGGTCTGTTAATTTATACACACTTTTTTTCTTTTTTTTACTCTACAGTACCTGCTGGGCTGTGTATGGTTGTTATGCTGTGGTGCATCGTATGGTTGTCAGTTTTTTTTTTTTTAATGTACATATATTACTGCTCCTCCCTGTTGGATTTTGCTTGATCATATGATTTTAAGAGCTCCGACTCTTTTGAGGAGATTTCCTGTATTTCAGAATCAGAATTTCTGCTTTCTTGGCAAACACTTTCCTACACCACTTGCGGAAATTACAATCATTCAGCCCCCTTGTGCCCAAGACTGCCCTTTCAATTCACGGCCTCACCACCTCGCCTTGCTGCTCCGTCTCTGGCCCCCCCTCTGCCTGTTCAGGCCGATTGCCGTAGGCGCCTGGTGCAATTATCCAACAACAAAATGTATGCACTTACCCCTATTGCAATTTCCTCTACTTCTGTAGCACATGCAGAAAGGCACACCCAAAATCAGCCTGCTCAAGAATCCCATCCCAGCCCCGTCAATCGCAGAAGGGAAGTCGAGCTGGTTTCAAAACCTCCTAAATTCATGTCTTTGCATTGACTTTGTATGTAATTGCACAAAAAATTCACATGAACACACCATTACAGTCTGCTATTAAAGAGCCTGAAATTGTTTCCCAGCTTCTGCATAAAGAATCAAACAAAGGTTATCTCATAGGTCCTTTGACTTCTCCCCCATTCCTGCTGTTTCGCACCAGTCCAAATGGCATTGCAACTCGCCAATATTCTGGCAAGAAAAGGTTGATTTTTCGATTTATCCCCCCCTCGTTCAGGTCCAACTCCCAGCATCAACTGCCTGATTCCTCCCGAGCCATTTTCTCTCCATTATGCCACTGTCGACAATGTGATTAAACTTATTAAGTTAGCGGGGCCAGGCGCTTTGCTTTCCAAAGCTGACATCACCTATGCATTTAAAATCATGCCAATACACAAATCCCAGCGGCATTTATTTGGTATCAGTGTGGGATTCCAAATTCCTTTTTGCAGTCAGGTTAACTTTCAGTTGCAAAAGCAGCCCGGCCATATTCAATTTGGTTTCGCTTAAATGCAACATCAGTGTAAGCCATATTGTGCAGAAAGCCCACCAACGATTGTTCTTTTATCAACTGTGTGTGATTTTTACAGAGCTGTGATAGAGAGTGTTCTCACATTCTCTGTCACAGTGTGGTATGGAAACTGCTCAGCCGACGGCAGGAAGGAGCTTAATAAGGTAGTGAAGGTAGCATCAAAAATCGTTGGTCAAGATTTGCCAAGCATTTGTGATAATTATAATACCTGCATGCTAAGGATGTGTCTGAAAATAATCCCCTCTCATCCAGCCAATGCACTTTTTGTCCCCCTCCCTTCACGAAAAAGGTTACGTAGTATTAAGAGCAGAACTACTCGTTTCCACAACAGCACGTATCCTGAGGCAGTGAGGGCCCTTAACTCCTCATCATCAGTTCAGCCCATGAACTTAATTTAACTGTGTCCCCTCACGGATTTCTTAATGCACAAGACAGTTGTGTTTTGTAAACATCAAAAAGCGCCAGCTGTTACCACCTTAATTTCGCTACACACGTAATTCCACAAAGGCGCTCCTTCATCTCTCGGTTACTCGACCTGGTGCCCAACCATATCGACCCAGACTCACTTGATGAGGGATGCCGCTCAGATCCCAGTTTCTGGTCCCACCTACTCAATTAGTGGAATGGCGTGTCGTTTCTTTAATGACAATATTGTTTATTCCTCTTGATTCCCTTCACTTCTACACAGATGCTGTACCATCCATAGATTTTGGGGGGTACTATCAGGGAAATGGGTTTTCAGGGGGCTGGCCATCCCAGTTCACTGCTCTATCTTTCAGACCTTAAAGATCCTGTGCCCAGGTGCCAATCCGTCACCAGTAGTTCATCCCCCATATTTTGCTCTGATCCTGTCCTAAGTGATTCTCCCATGTCCAATCTACTCCAGTCTGCAAAATATTACATGAGAAAGGGCTGAGCTGCTTCAACCATTAATACATATGATTGTTTGGAAATAGTTCGCCCTTTTCTGCCTCTTAGTCATCATGCCACTTCACCCCATCCTTGTTTCTACTGTTTGTGCTTTTCTTTGTCATTGCAAAGATGTTAATTAAAAGTCTCATATATACACAGTTTGGTCGCTGGTATTCATTTCAACGCTAGATGCTATGACTGAAATTTTCCAAGTCTATTTTCAAACCCCTCAATAAAATTGTTGGTAAAAGGCATAGCCAAAGTCTGCCCTTCAGTCTCTGATAGTCGTCAGCCCATTACACTCTCAATTCTCCACAGGATGCTTTCTGTTCTCAGCCATGTTTTTTTTTTTACTACCAATGTAGATGCACTTCTTGACTGTGCATTTTTGCTGCCCTTTTATGGGTTTCTAAGATGTGGTGAGTTCACCACCTCTTCTCATTTCTTCAATCCTGAAATCAGTGTCTCATTTTCTGATTTAACCCTTCATCCCAAATTCTACAGTTTATTTTCTAACTATTCCAAACAAACGGGCTTGTTCCATTATCATTACTCACACTGACTCTCCTTTCTGTCCTTATGTATCCATGTTAAAATATTTAAAGCTGAAAAAATGATCTGACCCCTCATCTCCTCTTTTTAACACCTGATAGTCCACATTTGAGAAGCAGTGGCTTTAGGTTATGAGTAAACCAGGATTGAGACATGGGATAACTAAGCCTTCAGCTGTACTCAGGCCACTCCTTTGGGATAGGAGCTGCTACTTCTGCAGCCATGCAGGGAATTTCATCCTTTTCTCTCCAACAAATGGGCTGCTGGTCATCTTCAGCGTACGTGATGCATATAGCTAGTGGTGGTTGCTCATAACATTAATGTCATTCTTCTTCTTCATCCTTTAGCCTCCTACGGCCCTCTAGCCTTCATGGTAGGCTAAACTCCTCTCTCCTTTGGCCTCTTCTTTAGTCTCCTTCTCAAATTGTCTATCTTTCCCCTTTTATCTTAATTCCTAACCATTGTACTCCATGTAGGTGAATTATTTATGTTACTGTGTAATTGTCTGGTACATTGTTTCAGGATATGCTCCTTATCTCCTCTCAGAATTGAATCATCCTTGGCATGGTAAGAATGCTTTCATTTATTTTGGGGGATCCTGTCCTATCTCCTATCTTCATAAGGGCCTACGCTTATAAAGATGCCTCACATCAATAGAGTCTAATTGCCAAAATTTCTGTGTTGCAATTCATAATAAACATTGCTATTCACTTTCAACGGATGTCTCCTTATTGAACACAAGTGTATATTTGAATGCTTTTACCTGTTTGCTGCAAATTAAAAGCCACTAGTTGCAGCGACGAGTCTTAAAGTGGACATAACAACATGCACTTTGAGCAAACTAGGCACAACCTTAGTTTACATTTCCACAGCCTGCTTCTTTTTTCTTACAGTTTTTGCCTGTGTTGGTACTTGGTATCTTCTGGACCCTGGTGTTCGCAGTAACTGCAGTTATTCTCCTGGAGTTTTTTAGATGCAGAGCCTGGTCTTTTTTCCCATTATTGCTTTCTCTAAATTGTGTGCTCTGCAGAAGTGAAATCATAGCACATCTTTCAGCTGGCGACTGTAATGAAGCCAGTGGTAGAGCCTGTATCAGCTCGCCTGGAAAGCATATGAATCTATTTCGTGTTTTTGAACTGCTGCATAATTTGGTTCATGCAGGCTAAATGAAATTTTCATTGCATCTACAGTATATCTTTACTGCACCTCTTTTTCACTTTCTGCATAATATGACAGACTGTTTAAGTGGTAAAACATATACTCACATTGTTTTTTCTTGCAACAAAGGAGGGAAATTGGGTAACGTTATTATAGAGCAACTAAGTCTACGTGGAGAGGAGGTCGGAGTGGATGGATGGGTCAACAAAACTCTGACTTTAATACAGGACATTGCTGTTTGTTTCCAATTTCCAACTGCGAGTCAACATTGTTTTTTAGGCAATCGCTGACAAAATTAGTATTACCTTCCTGAAAGAAATCATTTTAATGTGGTTTTCACATGAAAGCTGTGTAACAGATCATGACCTTTACACTCTGTGGAAAAAGGAGACGATGCTGAGTCTTGTTAAATCAAAGCCTTGAAGAGCACCAACTGCAGTGTACAGTCATCCAGAACAATAACAAGCAGCACAAGTAAACGCATGACAAGCAAAATAACTGCAAATGAGATAATGGGGGAAAGAGGGAGTAAGAGAGGGAGCAGAGAATGCACTGAAAATGTCATTATGGTGAAGGCGAGGGTTTGTTTTAGAGCCGCATCTAGAAAACAAATGGACCTTCGAAGTCTGCATGGCTGAGGAGACTGTTTACACAATTTGCTTACGCCCGGCTAATGTAATAACTCACAGCAAATCTGCAGCCTGAATCAACACTATCAGTTCTCACATGTGGGGAATTGCTCAGATTAAAGCCCTTTCCAGTGACAAATGGGCCCTGTTTTAATTTTACAGAATCAATAACTTGTGAGACAGAAGCTAATTTTGTTGCTTTTTCATCTAAATTATCAATCAAGTTTGCCATCTGTGTTTTATTAGGCTCTATGAGACCACTTTGATTGCAATATGCAAGAGATGAAAGAAAGCTAAATCAACACGTGGTCATGTGATGTGTAGATTAGAAAGCAGCTGTTTTCACAGTGGCTCTTCTTTGCGAAGGCATGGAAATTGATTGGATTTACCTTGTAGTCTTGCCAAAACAAAGCTGTCAGTTGCCTGGGGACACGCTGTGCTTTGTAACATCAATCAGTGATATACATGCAGATGTGCTTTAATCTGGTGAACTCCAGCAATGACACAAATCAGGCAGTCACTACTCAAGCTTCTCAGACAGTATTTCAAAAAGAAACTAAGGTGATGAATATATGCAGTTGGAAGCTACTGGGAGATGGAAGTCCTCACGTGACCTGTAAACTCATATGTTTGGGTTTAGTGGAGAGAAAAAAGAGAGAAGAGACAGACAAGTCCCTGACTGGATTTGGTTATGAATGTATTGCTGAATTGTCCAGGATCTGAGGTCTGAGCCTCAGTGAGAGTAACTTAGAGTAAGTTATTAAAACTGAAGGAATAGCCTTCACATTCATGTAAAAGACGTCACAACAAAGAGAAGCATCACAAAACCTTTAAAGTCAGTGGTATCCTCAGGATGCCTGGTGCTTTCTGTAGTCACCATGCAGTATGGGCCCTTCAACTCCATGGATGGGGGCAGCTGGTAGCCCAAAGGCCAATTATCTTGTAATCACCCAATGATTTGATGACACTTTACTGGATATTGTAATGCTGATACTGAACTGAACAGCGATAATTTCCTGTTTATACAAATGTAATGTTCTTGTTGTCAAAATGTTGAATACAATACAATAGTTTTTTTTTTTTTTAAAGGTAGTGTTTGCATGCTTCTGGTTTCATTCTTTCCACAAGATGGAACCTGTCTGCAGGTATTCTGCAGCCACAAGAGCATTAGTGAGGTCGGCCGCTGATGTTGGGCGATGAGGTCAGGATCGAAGTCGGCTTTCTAGTTCATTCCAAAGGTGTTGCATGGGGTTGACATCAGGCAATTAAGTTCTTTCACACCTAACTGGGAAAACCGTTTCTTTATGGAGGTGGATGTGTGCAACTGGAAAGGGCCTTCCCCAAAATGTTGCCACGAAGTTGGAAGAACATTATTGTCTGAAATATAATTGTATGCTGTAGCATGGAGATTCCCCCTAATTGGCACTAAGGTTTCTGCTAATGAAAAACAGCCCCAAACCAAAAGTACACAAAAGGATGTGGATAGGGATGTAATATAGTAATAATCCCTTCACGTTTGATCAAAAGGGATCCTGGGAAATTTTGTTAATCACCAACTGGAGAAGAAGCAGATATTATAAAAATTACTTAATAAATATTAAGTAAAGAGTCTCTTACATAGGCGGCATCAGTTAAACTTTCAGTTAAAGTGTCACCTACACTGTCTCTGCTGTTTTGGAAAAACCTTTACTCGCCTACAAAAAAATCATATATGAAATCCCATTTTTAGCACCTGCACTCATGCAGTTTGAGTCAGACTCCACTGCAATCACAGCTCACATCTCTGCCAATTTTCACTTCTGCTCTTTTCACTTTCATCCCCCACATGAACAAAATTCTTCTGTCTGTCTGTCTGTCTGTCTCCCTGAAAGCATCATCATCACAAGCTTTGAGCTTCCTCCAAATCCATTGTGATGGAGTGCTTTATCATCCCACACACACTAATGGAGGGAGAGAGAAAGAGATAGACAGGGACCAATTAGCATCTCTACATCAGACTTAAACCCCAGAGAGTCTCGGGTCGTGTCTCAGGGTTTTCATTATGTAAAAGATCTTGTTCTTTTCATGGAACTTGCTTTAACTCAGTTCAAGAAAACTGAAAACTACCTCAAAGAAAAAAAGAAAAATCCAAAGACTGTTATTTTATATTGTTTCAGGTGCGGAAAAACTTAATGTGTCAATCAATGCCAGGTTCCAGCAACAGTGCCTTTATGGAAAATTGCTAAAATGTGAAAGTTTTTTTTCTACATTAATTGCTGTAATTATTACATACACTATGTCACAAATGCAGACTTAATTGTACTGTCACGACACAGCCAAACACTTAGAGAACTCAATGACTGCAAGCTTTGTTCTCATTTTTTTATGTAATGAACTTTCAAATCTCTCTAACTAAAGAAAAAAATCCACTTTCAATAAACCATCAATAAAAATAGTTCCTGAAACGTAATGACTAACTAACTTCACTGAAAAGGGAACACATTTTAAGATTTCCAAAAAACTCTTCTCAGATGCCGGAGTGTAGTTTTTTGTTGTTGTTGTTGTTTTTTTCACTTTTATTGAACATTTTTGTTCTATTTCAAGGGTGCATGACATACTTGAGATTCAGCTGCCAAACAGCCATGTTTTTAATGTAAGAAATGTCCAAAAACATTATTCTTTTTAAACACGTCCATGTTTACTTGTTCATCCTTGGGGTAAAAATTCATGACAATGTAACTCTTAAATGCTTTTTATAAGCTGACTCCTAAATATTAGATGTTGCAGTGTCCTTGAATGCCAAAGAGAGTTCAGCAAGTTTTAAAGTCTTGTAAGTTGATTTTCATAGAGATTAACTGAAACAAATGGCTGCCTGAAAGACAGGAAATCCACCTACAAATCCTAAAATGTACACATTGAAAATAGTTGTTAATAACAAACAGTAAATGTAATTGTTGTAAATGGGATGGACATATGGGAGATTTCAGTGGTGGAAGTAGTCAGATCCTGTAATTTGTATCTGCATATTCTCACTGCTTTTATCGTTATAAAAGCTGCTTTTATCATTGTATTTTCAATGTTTTTATTTGTAACATTTGTGCTTCCAACTATTTGCCTGCCCAAGGACTACAGCTGAAAATTAGCCTTTCTGGCTAACTCTGACATATTTCTAGAAATGTTATTAATATGCATTGTCCCTCAAATTAAGTAATAAAATAAGAAAATCCTACCAACATATTTAACATACAAGGACCACTGACTGGGGTTCCTGGGGACCCCGATAATAAACTACTGTAAGAAACAACCATCATAGCAAAATGTTGTTGTTATTTCTTCTCAAAACATTATTAGTTATGAAATTAATGTCATCTGAAAAAAATATGATTATTTTAGGAAAGTTACACTTATTTTGCATATTGGGTAAAATGAAGATATATATACTTTTCTTTAATACAAATTGCAGCTTTTATCCCAATTGAATACTGTTAAATCTATTAAAACTGCATAGGTGGAATTGGATGCTTTTGACTGGGGTCCCCCAGGACCCCAATACATTGGTATTAATAAATAGCACTAATTACAACAGACACAGAAAACACGGACATGAAGTAATTAGGAACAAACTGACTGACAAAGTCATGAAAAATTGGAATGACAGAATAAAGCACCAAAAGGTTGGAAACCACTGGTTTCATCTTTAACAATGTGTTGAAAAGTAACTAAAGCTGTCAGATAAATGTAGTGTAGTAGAAGGTACAATATTTCCCTCTGATAGAGAACAATTTCATAAAAAATACAAAGCATGGAAGGTAAACTGTGCTGAGCCACAGCTGCTGATGCTGTTCTGATAGAATTGTTGAAAAGGTTAGAGGGTTATTTATCAGACACCCGCTGACTGAAAAATAACCCACAAATTACTGTGTGGTGAAAACAGAGACTTAAAAGTCCGATGAATCCCAGGGATCATGCTCGATAGATAATGTAACAACCCTATAGGTTTATGTTATGACCTCCAGTTTCGATTATTTAAACTTTATTTCAGAGAAATCAAGTTTTGTCCATCAATTACTACAATATAAGCTTTGGCCACTGTTGCTATGGAGAAGAAACCAGTCAGGGGCTCCAATCAGAGCGGGAGTGAATTCAAAATGCACACAGCCTTGTACCTCAGACAAAAAAAACATAACAAAAAAAAACAACTCAAAATGAATGAGACTTTTACTTGAAGTTCATCTTACTTCACAACTCTATTTCTGTCACTGCATTATATTTATCATCACCCAACTAAATTTAGCAAATTTGTCAATCAAGGTTTCAATGTTGTAATAATCCCATATTCATATTCAAAGTCATTCTTATTACATCTTCTGTACTCTGTATCCATCCTGCATTACTAAAGCAGAAAAAGCTTTTACAAATGAAAATCAGGATTTTTGCAAAGATACATTTGATTTTGTTTTGTGGCCGTTTTGTCACGACAGAAAGGTATTTATAAAGGTAATTAGGAGTCACATGAGAATGGCAATTCTTATATCCTACACTTCTGATTTGATTCACAAATACCAAAAATCATCTTTTGTAATAAAGTTAGATAATAACGTTGTGTTGATGGAATGAAAAAGGCGGAACTCATCTGGAAGGACAGTGTAGTAAATATATTTGCAAGATGAAGTATTTTGTGAATACTTTGTACCCCATCACTGACAAACTAAGAGTAGCGGAGTAAAGCACCGAACTCCAGCACCAGTAAATGAAACAGGCAGACCAACACCCACTCTAGCACAGAAATCTTCAACCAATAAATAAGATGACTCAGCCCAAAGTCTGTTTCATTTCAAAAGCCCAGCACCTGTACAGCATTTTGAATAAGGATGGCTTGTTTATTGACCTTCATCAAGACCTGTTAGGTCTTCCAAAATGACCTGTTTGATCATTTTGTGGTCTGCCACCTTTATGGTTAAGGTTTGGTAGAGTTTAGACAACTAAAGCTGCTTGGTTAAGATTAGAGAAAGATCATGGTCACCAACATTGACTCCATAAGACAGCAGTTTGCATCCCGTCTCCTACCATCAGTGGAAGAGACGGGATGCAAACTGCTGTTTCACAGTCAGCCACTTTGAATGCAACCATCCATCCCGACCTCCTCCCTGAGAAGTTTTGCTGTGCTTCATTGTCATGCTACTTATGCCGTTTGCTACTGGGAGACAGTCATTATTCACACTACCACAGGAAGTCAGGTAAACATAAACATATGATGTTTAAAGCATTTGGACAAACAACCAATGCTGTTTTTCTGACATGAATACATTCTGCATAAAGATATATTCATTTATATTTATTGCAAAACAAAATGAAGTGAACACCAGCACACACTTTCAGTATGTCATCATGCTGATATTGGGTTAATAATAAGTGAGCATGATTTGAAATTAAAATATATAATGGAAACAAGCAGCTCAGCAAGCTAAATTCAGACCATCTCAGTATAAAAGTTTAGTTTGTTGGAAGTGAAAGGCAGAATTAGCTCTGCAGGCAGAAAAATAATAATAACAGTAACAAAAATTGGTAGCAAACCTGTTGAACTCTCAGCTGCTTACCTGCATATGAATAATTGGCAGATTGCATCTGTAACAAGATCCGAAACCCATCAGGAAAATAACACTACACTGCAAACACAGCTCTGGAAGCATTTCATTATCGTCTGGTTTCTCTCAGGCTATGAAAAGACAAGAGTCGAAATCATTAAAAATGGCATCAGAGCTAAAAATGGAACATGATTGATGCACATGCGCATATAGTAAGACAAGATGTAACCTTCACAATGAAGTAAACAGGAATGTAAATGATCAAAATGAAATATTCACTGCTGCAGCTGAGCAAATATTTCTCACAGGCTCTATCTCCCTTTCTACTTTTAGAAATCTTCTCTTCGTCTCAGCTTTTTCTTTTTGTTTTCTAACTTCCCGTCTCCTCTTCCATTCCACCCCTTTCCTTCCTTCCAACAGAGTAGTTAACATGACTTTACATTGAGTGCGGGCAGTATTTAGATCCCCTCCAGATACATTTCATTACATATATAAATACTTTGAATAATCATTTGTGTTGAACATGTTTTCTCAAAAATATTCATTTACCATGGTCAAAATCATTTCAATTACATCTACTCCTTCTCCCTCTTGAAAAATGCAGAATCTAGGTTTCAAAGGTTTAGCTGCCGGAGACAAGATGTCTTCTACTTCACTGCAAAGCCCATTCTTAATGTATGTGGAGGTTTCAAATCTCCACATCACACTCACACACTAATTTACATACTGGAGCACAATTGGTTTCCAAACAAGCTGTGATGTCACAAATCATGCTCATTTGGCACGTCTTAAACTCAGATTTAAGGTGAACGCAGACAAAAGTCAAACTGTGTCTAAGCGTTAAGCCTCTGGATGGGCATTTCATGTTTGAGAGTCGGTGTTACTAGGAGACACATTGTCAATGTGGTGCACTACTGACCGGAGCATGTCACAACCCTGAAGCCTACAAACACTAAATTTTTTTTAATACCCACTTCAAGCTCACTTGGTTTAACACTTGAAAGAATGATCAGTCTTTTATATTTTTCCTAAATATTTGGCTTTGAAAACAATGTAAGAACTGAAACAGTCAACTAACTACTTGAGGATCCCCTCCAGACATGTTTTAAGAAGTCTTGTTAAAATCCTTAGATGACATTTCCTCCTTCTCCGCATCACACTTGTATAAGTTGAATATTGGACCACGATCGGCTCCAAAATAGTTGTAACCTCACAAATTATGCTTGTAGATACATGACCTAAACTCAGATTTTCAGAGAGAGAAACTTTCTCCCTTCAGCTGATGAATGTGAAACCAAACTGCACAGAGAAGCTCAAACACACAACTGGAGGAACAAAAAAAAACATTTTTGACTGGAGTGGGACAACTCAATTATTTCTATATGTTTCTATATAAGTATATGCAGACTTGAAGGTGACTGTGAATGTCACGCTGTCCTACCACAGTAGAGATGATTTGCTTTTCTCGCCTTATTCTACTTTTAAAAGAGATGTATATTTATAGCTGGAAAGAGGAGGGGACACATCAAGGATGTTCCATAAACTGGCTCCGTCGCTTGTCGACTCTGCTGATTGTATTTTCCTGTCAGTGAACGTACATCCACACTGCGCTGAGCAGAGACGCTCATATTGGTGAACCCGAAGCCCCCTTCCTTCCCAATCTGTAACTCAGGCCCGTTGCTGTTGAGTGTGATGCATGCTGGATGAGCTCCAGTGCCCTCTATTTCTCTTCTTTCCACCCCCCCAATCCTCCTCTTTCTCTACCCCCCCCCCCCCCCCCCCCATGTCTCCCTTCTCCATCTGTTAGTCAGATGAAAAATTGGAGAAACATTGTTCTCACCATTTAGCATAACCCGAAATAGAGCTGGCCTACTAAAATGGCCCCTTCTTCACCTTCCCATTGGAATCGAGCCAAGAATATCTCCTTAGAAAAAAGAAAATCGTTTTTTATTTCATATCATGTCATAATTAAATTGCTTTTACTTACAGGAAAATATTTTACATTTTACAGTTATTTGTGGTTTATGAAGGTAAATATGTTGCAAAATGTGAGAGCTTGTAGACTCGATGTGAGAATTTGTACAAAAATCTGAACTTGTGTGTTTAAATTTTCACACACGAGCTGAATTTGAAGTCACGAAAAAAAACACGAGAGCTTGTAGAAAAAATGTGAACTTGTATGTTGAAATTTTCACACCGTGTTCTAAATGTCACAGAAAAAAATATTCAACATGTGCAGATTGAATCTGCACCTTGACTTTTGCGACACTTCTTGTGATAAATGTGTTGCAAAACTCGCACTTCGGAGGTGAGAGAGCAGGGGGCGGGGTCTGGGCCGTGGGGGCAGCCAATCTACTTATATCTGATTGGCTGGCTGTGGGCGCTTGTCTCGGCTAACGTCACGCCTGCGTTCACGGATTACAACGCGGTCATGGCCACGCACAGATCCCGCTGCTGTAGGTGAGTCTCGTTGGTTTTTCCTCTCTAAATGTACATGTGGCAGAGGCGCCAACTCATGAGGAAGACTCTGTGTTTATGTGAATATACAGCATATAGCCTGAGAGTCATATATAGTGATTGTACCGTATTGCCCCGGACGAAAAAGCTAAATATGCTAGCCTACGTAGCTAAAGTTAGCCTTGTTATGCAGCGTGTCCATGCTTCATAAACACAAGATGGAGCCGCTGCACAGATTGAAATAAAAAAACAAAGTCAGACTGTAAAAGTTAGACTTTCACTGTAAAGCTGATTAGCTGAGAAGCCCCCTCCCTGAACCAGGTAAATGCATCCTGTGAGTCAGGAGGAATTGGTGTGATACCTGTCGAAATGTTGTAGATACTCCAGTTTTTCAAACTCCACTGTACATGTAGTTTTTAATGGTTGATAGAGCCTGAGATGTGTATATTGTGCAAATACAGCAAGATTTGTAACTCTGTATAGAGCGTAATACAGTGTATCCTGCAGGAGTCATTGAAAAGCAGCAGGAAAGCTTTCAGTGGGCTTTATTTCTGATGTATTTCAGTGTGGTCATGTTTTGGCAGATCGCTGTCTGTATGAATACATGTTATTGTTTTGAAGTGAGGATGTACATGTGTAAACTGTGCAGCAGATCCACAGTTTTTGTGTTGTTGCTTGTTTGTGTCTGAGGAGAAAAGTTTTTAAGAAATTTGAAGGCTGTAGTCACTAAATGCATTTTGCATGAAAACAATACAAATGTGGCACTAATTTCAATTTTATTGTAGAGGCAATTTTGTACGACCTTTATTACTTTTTTAATGTATTCTTACTGTGTGTATTACTCTTTTTGTCCCTCTTCTCTTAGTTGATTTTATTGTATTCTATTGTGTATCTATCTATTTATCTTGTTACAATATGGATAAAAAGCAGCTGCTTTTGAACTCGGCTCAGAACAGGATGAAAGGAAAAGTGTGAGACTGGAGGCAAACCTGTACAAAATCAAAGGCTGTGTCTGCCTAACACTGTAGTTTAACCTGAGAAAATTCAGACAAATCTGACATTTGAACTGAAGTGTCTTACAGAGGCTGTAGCAACTGTTTTCAGTAACTGCCTCATTAAAAAGAAGTATACAGAACAAAGGATGGGTCACCTTTGTACAGAAGTGTAATGCATTCACTTGAGGAAAAAAAATGTTGCCTTGTTTTTTTGAATTAACGAGATACCTCAAAATACCAGGAGAAGCTTCCATTCTTACTTAGAGCGCAATTTCCTGGAAGCAAACATGTCCCACCTGTTTAGTTTAATCCAGTTTTATTTTGGTTTGAAACATTGAGAGATATTCGTGTCTTTAAGTAATATAGATGGTGTTATTAGATTTTCAACTTTGCGCAGGAACCTCAGGACAGGCAAACATGTTTCATCAAAGCCCCAAAATACATGAAACAAACACCAGAGCTGAGAGCTTATTTTAGTTTGTAATTTCCAGGTACAGTGGGATGACTCGACTTTAATACTGTTAGAGAAAACATCTGGACCAACAATCTTTAGGATTTATCTGATAACCCATTGGCAAAATAAACATTGGCAAATTACAACAGGTCAAACATGAGAAAAAAGTACAATGTATTATGTTCATAAAAGAACCTGACAGAAAACACACATCTGTCTTTCAGGAACTCATTACTGTAATTACTCTACTTTTACTTCTACTTTTACAGCAGTCAGCATTTTCAGGTATGAAATGGCTTAAGTAAAAAAAAATGAATTAGTACATTTTGGAAGTTTGCGGCTGTCATTACTTATGTAAATATCAATCTGCACATTTGTGAATATTTTTTTCTGTGACTTCAAATTCAGCTCACGTGTGTGAATATTTCATACAAGTGAAAATTTAAACATACGAGTTCAGATTTTTGTTCTACAAGTTCTCACATCGAGTCTAAAAGCTCATTGGCAACATATTTACCTTCATACAGTAACCCTACTGTACTTCATACTGTATACCCTATAATGTAACTATAATCATGTTCACCATCTTAGTTCAGTGTGTTACAGTAGCATGCAAATAATCACTAATTAGTACACCTGAGGCTGAGGGAATGTAATTAGTTTTTAGTCATAAGCCTGAGTATTGGACACACTGACTTTTTGACCTGATGATGGCGCTAAATGAAAAGTCAGGCCAATAATTCAAAAACACAGGAAAACAGGGGGAAAAAAACATGTCAACATTGCACCTGACTGTGAGAGTCATGAACTTTCATGATAAGAGTATATCTTTAGATGCTAGATGCCCCAGATGTTAATGTGCTATAGAAACAGTAAATCAAATTCCTGCCTCCATTTATCAGCCTCCCTGTTTGAGTGTCCATCAAGGGCTTCTCAGACAAAAGCTAAGCACAGCCAGAATGTCACAGCCCTCAAATTCGATTCATATTACACTGTATTCTTTCTGTATTCTTGCAGCGGACATCTTGCACGCTGCGAGAATACAGAACACATTTTCTCTGGAAGCCTCACATTTTTTTGTGTCTCATTTGTCATATTGAGTGCAGATAACCCAGCGCTGAACCTGAAGCAGTAAAACAAGGAGGAAAACAAATAAAACATTTCATTATGCATTGTTGAAGATTAAACATAACATTTCATTGTCTGCTTGTTTTCATGCTAAAGCCATAAACAGGAAAATGCAGAGAATCAGGCACCCTTCAAACCTTTAGCATTAACCCTTTCATACTGTTCAGGTCAAAATTCAAATGTTGTACATTTGTAGATTTGAGAGCAGTAAAAACACTTTACACTTTTATTTTAGCCTGAAATTGTATGACTTTTCCTAAAGTGACCCAGAATTTACAAAAAATGGAAATATTTCAACTTTTTGTGCAGCTGCTTCACATTGTTGTGTACACACTTTAGAGGC
Source organism: Scomberomorus guttatus (assembly GCA_038419695.1). Taxonomy (NCBI): domain Eukaryota; kingdom Metazoa; phylum Chordata; class Actinopteri; order Scombriformes; family Scombridae; genus Scomberomorus; species Scomberomorus guttatus. The sequence goes on along the minus strand of CM076460.1, from coordinate 27,415,580 downwards.
TGTTCTGGGTTCAATTTGATCCAAATTTATTCAAAAATCACAATTCAAAAATGTTGTTGCATTCCTGAGTTTATTTATATATTTCAGTTTATTTATTTGCACTGGTTAAAATCAAACAAATACATACAAACTACAAGAAAAAAATAATAGAGTATGAAGATGTTGTCAACAAAATAGCTTAATTTCATAATTATACCAATAGATTTGGTTACTTTTTACAGACATAATCAATGTGTTCTCTCCAGCTCAAGTTCTCGTCAATTATTCCAAGGAATTTAGTTTTTTTAATTTATTTTTAAAATTTTTTACTTGAGGCATTTTATTACTCTCAAGTGAGATCTTAGATGAGTTTGGACAATATGTTTTTTTGCCACTGAAAATGATAACATTTTGTAATATTTAGAGACGGTTTGTTGACTTTAAACCACTCTGCAGATAACCAGATAAACCATAGTTAGCATCTTTAATCAATGACATTCTTCACATTTGATAACATTAATTGAAATTATTGTTGCTGTTATGTTCTCTTAAAGAACACACTCTCTGCTCTCTAAAAGCTTAATTAAGGATTAATTACCCATTTATTAATGACTGATGAGGTACTTATGAATGAAAAAAACAATTATGGGGGTTAATGTGCAGAGTTAGAATATGAACAGTATGTAATGGTTAACACGTTGATGTGATGAACTACTACTTTGTAGAAAATGCTGACACTATTATACCAGCAGCAGGTGAAAAAACACCAACTTTAAACTAAGTACTGCTGCATCAGCAATATCTGTGTGTGAAAGACATGTTGGATCTAAATCTAATCCTAGTGTTTATTAGCAATGTTCAATAAAATGTATTA